>JAWQFJ010003255.1:0-53888 GCA_034096865.1 Theodoxus fluviatilis | reverse complement strand
ATATTTCTCTTAGTGGACCCAACCAGTTTCCTAAGCGCAATGGACTTACAGAAGAGGAAAAGGAACAACGAAATGAAAGAAAGAAAAAGAAGTAAAGAAAGGAAGTAAAGAAAGAGAAAAAAGAGAAAAAGAAAGAAAAGGAAAAAAACCACGAAGGATTGACATGTCGTGTTTCACCTGCAATAATATGGGCACTACCTTTACAAAGATTGCCCATGAGAGAATTCTATGCTAAAACCGCACAGACAAGAGATCCACCAAACAAGGGCCAATCCCTGGCAGACGTGAAGACAAATGTTTTCCCTGATCTAGGGCTATCATTGACAGTTTTACCATATAGATTACAAGGCTAGTGAGTGATGATCGTGAAAAAACACTTGGATGCTATCTACAGAGAATGAAGGAAGTATGTAATAGCGAGGCAAGAGCAGTACCTACCAGCAGAGAGGATGATATGGTTTTTGCACCGAGTTTCAACAAATCATATCAAAACCCTAGGTGACACAGGTCATAGCCAACAGGAAAGGAAAATTCGTCACTAGTTTGGAACTTGACAGAGAAAAACCATGAAAAATCCAAAAGAAAAAGCTATATGCAGACAATCACACTGAGTTTCAACCAAAAGTTATTGATGTTCTTTACAAAGTGGACGAAACAGCCTTTTCCAGCAACCCCAACCAAAAAGCCACCAGTAAAAATGGTATCCACCGGTTTAAGAACAAAGTGTTAGAGATGCAGCAAAGGATGGCCTTTAGTAGAATTATTTTTTTTTCCTTTAAGCAATTCTGTAAGTATTAGCATTCTCAATTCCAGCAGGTGGAAATGATAGAAGCACGCAGCACATACACTTGGCAATGATGCGAAAGTGGGAAATGGTGAAGTAGTGGTCTTTTTGGACAAAGGGGAGGAGTTTCTCATCTGGGCGCCAGTACTTCAGAAACAGAATCAATATACATTCTTCGTCCGAATATGGGCCTCATGAACAAGACCCGTTGTACTACTCTCCCTTCTTCACCAATGTCGCTGTTACCTCAGATGTTTTGCGACTTTTTTGTGTCCAAGGTGTCCGATATTCGAAGCAACGTTGACATGTCTGCTGATGCAGGTGCGCCTGTTAGTGATGACCCAGTATCCTTCAGGGGTACTCCCCTCCTTCAGTTCAGCCCGGTTGAGGCTAGTGCGGTCCTCAAGACCATCCGCAGTATGAACCCTACCTCCTGTGACCTTGACCCTGTTCCCACACCCCTCTTAGTTGAGTGCATTGATGAGATCCTACCTGTCCTGACACAGATGATCAATGATTGCTTCCAGACTGGCACCTTCCCTAGTGTTTTCAAGCAGGCTATAGTTAAGCCGCTCTTGAAGAAGCAGGACCTGGATCCAAACAAACTTAGTAATTATAGGCCAGTCTCCAATCTTTCTTTTCTGTCAAAATTGTTAGAGAAGTTAGCTTTGCAGCAGCTGCTGGAGCACGTGTCCCAGTATGACCTTTTGGCCCGTTTTCAATCCGCGTACCGTGCTCATCATTCCACCGAAACAGCTCTGCTCCGTGTTCTAAACGATCTTCTCGTTGCTTCTGATGATTCCAAAGTTTCTCTTCTTACTCTGTTGGACTTGAGTGCCGCGTTCGACACAATAGACCATGGAATTCTTCTCACCCGTCTTAGAAACATTTTTGGCATTGAGAACTTAGCACTCTCTTTCCTGCATTCATATCTCTCAGAACGTAGACAGACTGTTTCGATCTCGGGTTTTGCTTCTGATCTTCTACACCTCTCAAGTACGGAGTCCCTCAGGGCTCTGTTCTGGGTCCTCTGCTGTTTCTACTGTACACCCAACCACTCTCCAATGTAATTGATAGTCATTCAGTCTCTCACAGTGAATTTGCTGATGATACCCAGCTCTACAACTCCTCCCATCCCAGTCAAATCCACTCTCTTCTTTCTACCAGCGAACACTGTATCTCTGACGTGAAACGGTGGATGACCCTGAACAAGCTCCAACTCAATGACTCAAAAACTGAAGCACTCCTGGTGGGCGGCGGAGGCGAATCGGATCAGGCCCTCAAACTAACCATTGGTCACAGTGACATCGTCTTCTCTCAGTCTGTTAGAAATTTAGGCGTCATGTTTGACGATGACCTGTCAATGAGAGCTCATATCAACAAAGTCTGTCAGTTAGCATATTATGAGTTAAGGAAAATTAGTACCATTCGTCATTATCTTTCTCAGCAGGCCACCAAAACGCTCATCACATCACTTGTTCTGTCTCGTCTCGACTATGGAAACTCTCTTCTCGCTGGCATCCCTGACACTCTGCTTAACAAACTCCAGAAAGTTCAGAATTGCGCTGCTAGGCTAGTTTTTCGATGTCCCAAGCGTACCCATGTCTCTCCACTCCTACATACACTTCACTGGCTCCCCATCTCTCAGAGGATAGATTATAAACTTGCTACTTTGTGCTTCAAGGCCATCAACAACACCGCACCACACGCTCTTACAGAAATTCTTACAGTCTACACGCCCTCCAGATCTCTACGCTCAGCTGCTGACTCTAGAATACTTAAGGTCCCCCGCCGTAACAAGAAAACTCAAGGACAGCGTGCCTTCTCCTATATTGGACCTGTAACCTGGAATAGTCTCCCTCTCTCAGTCCGTCATTCTGACACTCTGCCCCAGTTCAAAAGTGCTCTAAAGACCCACCTCTTCCGATCCGCCTTTCCCGCTGAGCTGCTTCGCCTTACTTGACCTTGCCTGCAAGTGCTGTGTATATTGTATAGTTTGTTCTATTGGACTTTAGTTTTTGTTTTGTTTATGTGTGTAGTGTGTGAGTTTTTGTGGGAATGTGGTGTTGAGCGGTTGTATGAGTGTTGATTCTTTGGATTGTAAACGCCATGAGCTTGCCTGTCAAGGGAAGGTAAGTGCAGAGGAGAAGAGAGAGGAGGAGAGGAGAGATGAGAGAGAGAGAGAGAGGGAGAGAGAGAGTGAGTAGATGAGAGAGAGAGAGGAGATGAGGGAGGAGAGAGAGAGAGGGAGAGGAGAGAGAGAGAGGAGAGGGAGGAGTGAGAGAGAGGAGACCAGAGAGGAGAGAGAATGAGTGAGAGCGAGAGAGAGGGAGAAGAGGAGAGAGAGAACCGAGAGAGAGGGAGTAGAGGGAGGGAGAGACGAGAGAGAGAGAGAAGAGAGGGGATGAACGGAGAGTAGAGAGGAGGGAGGGAGGGAGGAAGAGAACTGATACTGACACACAGCCATACATATGCATACTTGTACACACACACACAGACAACAACACACACAAAGACAACACGACCACACCACACACACACACACACACACACACACATGCACAAATACACACATCCCTGCTGGTCCCCAATCAGTCACTGACACAGACTAAGGTGAGGGCATGCTGAGAAGCACTGCTTGCTGATGGGATGTGCCAAGCTGGGCTGACAATTTCCAATCCATCATGTGTCTGGGAGGCTGCTATAGCCAGGATACCATTACCTTGAGGCCTGTCTGATAGGGAGGATACCATTCATTACCTTGCCTCTGCCCCAAGACCTCCTCTCTGTGCCCTTTGGAACACTTTCCCCCCTCATGAATTTCTGTTTGCCTTAGGAGTCTGAGTCCCTTTAGAGTGCCTTCCGCCTTATGGGTATCAGCAGCCTGTCCCCCTCCCCATCCACCCACCCCACCCCCAACTTCACAGGAGCTCCAATATCACCAACAGATCTACCACCCAATGTTGGTAAAAGCATATAGCATTACCTCAAATCTGTGTACCATAATCCTGTTGATTCAAGGAACAGAGATAATAGGTGCAGTGGAAAAGCAGCACCTGAAACCCACACCTGGAAAACCTTTCCACAAGACTTCCATTTGCTGCGGGTCTTGGGACATATAGGCGCTATTTCTCTGACTCACCAGGAGTCAAAGGACCTTGCCACTGCAAACATCAAGGTTATCTTTTTTCTGCTTCTGTCCCTAATCTGTCAGTGGCATTTCTGTGACAGCGAAGATGGAGAGTCAGATTCCTACCCTTTCTCAGCAGCAGAGAACATGACCACTCCAGAATATCTCAGGAACACCACAACTTGGGTGGAATGCTTGACCCACAGAGTGTCTTAAAACAACCCTACACAGAATGGTGCTTGCCAACTGAAAGGGGGAAAGTTAATTATGTACATTTAACCTGATCTTCAGACAGAAAATGGAGCGATTATCAAGATGAGATAATAATTCAGGCAGAGTTTATTCAGGGTAACTCATTATGTGAATGGTCACAGTTCAAGCATATATCCAAATATAGCACCGCTATTTCATTCCAGCCCTTTGTCCTTATGTATGCTTACATAAATATAACATTCTATGCCCTCACACACACACACACACACACAGAGAAAAGAGAGAGAGAGAGAGAGAGAGAGAGAGAGAGAGAGAGAGAGAGAGAGAGAGAGAGAGAGAGAGAGAGAGAGAAGAATCAAAGATAGGGATGAACAAATTCAGTTGAATAACTGTCTTGATATATATATGAACACAAAAGCAGAGTCTGGTAAGTAAGTTATGATACCAAATTCACTGTGATACACTGTTATCTACTCTCCATGGAATCCTTAAGACAGGTAGCCACACCATTGCAAGCAGCAAAATTACTTCCCTAAAAACACAGTTGAAATTAATGACAAAATGAATGAATGAATGAATGAATGAATGAATGAATGAATGAATGAATGAATGAATGAACAAAAGCTATTTCATGCCCATCAGCCTTTGCAGGCTATGTAAGGTTAATGACAACAAAATCACTACAGCTAGTTATAGAGATAAAGCATGTCAAGTCTCAATTTCCCTAGTTACTTTGTCTTTTAATGTCATGAATCCCTTAGGAAGATGCAAAGGGTTGTTGCAATTGAAAAGAGACAGCAGCAACAGCAGCCTACCTTCCACTTTCTTCATGTGGACAGCCTTGAGTCCCATCAGGTCAGGAAGCTGGTCAATGATGATGGAGCGGTTCAGACCTGTGTACTTGTTGACCCGCTCTATGGAACGGCGCTGCCAGTCCGTCCAGTACACAAAGTCGCCTGCAATGCAGCAACGGTAGACTTGCCATTTTTTGGTTTTATAATTATTGTTTTAAAAAACTAGAGGGGAAAAAATTTAAGTCACCATGTTTTTTACCTAACAGCCAACTCATGATACGAAGTTTCCTTGAATAATATTTCTACTCATTTCACAGATGTAAAAATACACTGTACAATTCATATTTGCAGTATTTTTCCCTTCGCCCACTTCATACATGTTTGACACTTTCTAAGTTTCTTCCCAGGGAATTCACTCCTCTGATGACTTGGTCTGCAGCAGCACACTCTTTGAAGGCTGCAGGGTGAGGCATACTGTACCCCTCTACATCAAGCTCATTACACCGATCTTGTAAGAAATCTGAATGATGGACAGTCACAATGGAAAATTGGAATTGCTTGGAATTTGAATGAAAAATTTGAATGATTCCAATCACATCTGTAACAATAGCAGGTCTGAAGCAGCAGTCCCACTTCCTGCTTGACTGAGCCTGGCATCTAGTTCAGATTCAGCTTGAATAATTTACAAGGATGCCTAATTTTCAATCAATAAATAAACAAATGTGAGGAAAAAAATTGTGTTAAAGTATTACTTTTACCATTCTGTCAAAAGTGCTAAAATTTTGAACATAAATGACCAAGAATCTTTTTTTAATGGCATTTCAACATAGTGCCCTTTGATGCAGTTGAAACATGTGAGGCAGCCTCAGTCACTTCAGGAATTTCAGCTCTGACTAGTTTACAGGCAATCCCACATAAAGACAACACAGACATGACCCCTACGCATCACTTCATACACTCGAGTACATACAGCGACAGACGCCCTTTTCATAGCCTCGGAAAGCACAAGTGTTTGGTACACTTGTCATCAGAAAACTCTTCACACTCCGCATTACCCACTCCACTCCCATTGTTGCCAAGCTGATGTACCACCACTCCAGTCACCATTCAATGAAATCCAACAACATTTCTCCATACACTCCTATGAAAAGGGTTTCCCCAAATCCCTTTTCTTGGAGGTGTTTTTCTTGAAACATGTTATAATCCTGAACAGCACCAAGTTGGGATATGATGTATACAGAACTCCTATGACTAACATTGCAGATCTACTTGGAACACAAAACACACAAGTAGCACACACTCACCCAGCAGGCTGAAGCCAAAGATGTGGGGGAGACGCTCCTTGACTAGGACCTGTCGGCCTGAGCCGTTGAGAAAGGCCATCTCAATCTGGTCGGTCTTGGCGTCACCCCAGTACATCCTGCCCTCCTCCAGGTCCAGTGCAAGGCCGTTGGGCCAGCCCAGGCTGCTGTTGACCAGGACCACCCGGTCTGACCCATCCAGGTTGGCCCTCTCTATCTTGGGCTTCCGCCCCCAGTCTGTCCAGTACATGTGTCTGCAAGGCAAGGCAGTGTCAAGTGCAGAGTTGTGGTGAGTCTTCATGCCACTCATCACCTGTCAAGCTCATAAATCATCAGTTCTGGACAGTCTTGTCATTCAAAACATCATAAAAAGTATCTGGTGATTCTGTAAAAGTTCTGGTCAGTCATGTTTTTATAAAAAAAGGATAACGCCCCCTCCCACCCACCCACCCCCCAAAAGAAAAGCTTCCAGCAACTTAACCATTTCAAATCGATATGGGCAAATTTTTAGGATGATGTGTACAAGAAAGCCTCTTATCTCAACTGGGGAGCACACTGAAGAATGTTTAATCTCCCCAGCACAATGCAATCTGCAACAACTGACTAAGGGAACAATTTTTCTAGTAGCATCATTTGCTGATGAAGATGTTCATAGGTCATGCTGAAAGCTCCCTATAATAATCAGACTGCCTAAAAACTGCTGCCGTACTTTGACTAGGAGGAACTTACCCTGCGATGGGGTCCAGGCAGATGGCTCTGGGCTCCTCCAGACCGTCAGCAATGAGGACTTTCCTGGAAGTCCCATTCAGCCGGGCCACTTCAATGCGGTCAGTGCCCGTGTCTGTCCAGTAGAGGTTCCGGCTCACCCAGTCCACTGCTACTCCGTCTGGATGGTCTACCTCAGTACTGACTAGCACTTCCTTCCCTGGAAAAAAGGAAAAAAGGTCAGTATACTATATATATGTTATACAGCTGCTTTCACCAGGTCTGGCTTCATGTAAAGAATACACTATGGGCCATTTGGGGAATCAAGTGCATGCCACCACACCTTGTGTGTGTGTGTGTGTGTGTGTGTGTGTGTGTGTGTGTGTGTATGTGTGCGCGCATGCATGCATACTTTTTCAAAGCTAGGCACCACAACAACAGAGATGAAATATGCCTCTGCAAGAGGGAAAAAAACCCAGATGATGATTGTACTACACCTGTTACATGGATTAATGAACAGGGATTAAATCACCAACTAAAATCCCCACCCTCACCCCTCCATCTCTCTTTCTCACATGCATACACACACTCACACATACGCACAAACAAGCATGCATGCACACACACACACACACACACACATACAAACACACACACTCACACAGACACACAGAGTGTGTACTGATGGTACAGATTAGTAGTATAAGCACCAGACAACAGTGAAGATTACTTCTTAAAACGAGTAAATGTTTGTGTGAGTGTGTGAGAGTGTGTGAATGTGATTGTGATTGTGTGTGTGTGTGTGTGTGTGTGTGTGTGTGTGTGTGTGTGTGTGTGTGTGTGTGTGTCTGTGTGTGTGTGTGTGTATGCAGTTGTTCACATGCACATATTTCATTAGCAATTTTGTTTACCTGAGCCATCTAAGTGTGCCCTGTAGATAGCTCTGACTTTATCATCAGTCCAGTAGATGTAGCCATCCACTGGGTCATAGTCAACTGCCACAGTATGCTTCATGTCATCCAATGGCAACACCACATCGGTGTAGTCAGGCTTGTCCAGGGAGATGAGACGCAGGTCTGTGCGTCTAGCCAGAAACAGCACCGTTTCCGCTCCTGACACACACATAAAGCAAGCCCATCAAACACATAAGCCTATTAACAAGTGAACAGTAATTTCCTGGGCTAATCCCATCTTCTGCAGAGTCAAAATTCATGGCATGTTCAGAAGAAGACACGGACATTAAATGCATGCAATGAATAAAATTCAACATCAAAAGAAATCTGTCAACACTAAGAGGATTCTTGTTAGGGCCAATTTGCTCATCACTCTACGTAAACGCCAGCTAAAGACAGGACATTATTTGGAGATCTAAGAGGAAATCCTCCTGGACAGGCAAACTCTGGCAATCTGAGAGTGAACACTTACCATCAGCACAGGTCTTGTTGTCCTCCAGAAGCCGCACCCCTGTTGGGCAGCCACATGAGTAGCGCGGCTCATAGGGCGACATCAGGCACAGGTGAGAGCAGCCCCCATTGTTGCTGCCACAAGGGTTCACACCTGCAGACATAATTGTCACCAGTTAGAATCACTACATTTCACAAGGATTCACACCTGCAGACATAATTGTCACCAGTTGGAATCCCTACATTTCATAAGTGAAAATAAATAAGGGCAAAAAGAATGAACACATAACAATCAATTCTCGGGATTCTACAGACACTCCTATTGTAATGACTTGATAACTTTCATGAACTAGTTGTGAAAGTTTTTCCGTGAAGAAGACTGAGCTTAGTGCTAGTGTAGTGGCAGGACATGCTTTCATCAATTCACACAGTTGCATAACAATCATGGCATTTCATACAGAAACACGTACAAATAAAAAGGAAAACCAACAAAACCAACCAATCCACCCACCCAACCAACCAACCAACCAACCAACCAACCAACCAACCAACCAACCAACCAACCAACCAACCAACAGTAGTTCATCTGGCAGTGACAATTCAGACATTCGTGTAAATTTTTCACCCATATTGATTAGACTAGTGCAGTTGGACCAAGAGCATGAAATCAGTTCCCGAGTCTCTGAAGTAGTCTTCATGTTTGACTTCTTTCAAAGCTGGCCTCAGAACTCATCTTTTCCATCACTGTGATGTTGCGCTATGATCATGTTCTCCTAATTTGATAATTGGTGTTGAAAAATGACAATGCACATGTATACATTGTTTCATCAGAGGTAAGTCAGATCACATCTAAAACAAGTCTTATAAGACGGAATAATGTAGTCAACTACATTTCCACGAGCAGCAGCCAGAAATGCAAAGCCTTCGTACCTGACTTCTGTCTTTGGGGGGTGAAGACATGGAGGTCCATGGGAAGGAAGATTTTCTCATGGACCACCCACTGGTCCTTCCCCGTCACCTTGTTGCAGGCGTGGATGGAGCGTGTGTGCCAGTCTGTCCAGTACAGGGTGTCTCCATACAGCGTCAGTGCGAAGGGATGTGGCAGTTTTCCCTCTATCACCTGCAAGCACCAAATGCATAGATAGCATTCTTCTGACCGGTCTGGGTATGTATTGCTATGTAACACCAAATGCATAGATAGCATTCTTCTGACCAGTCTGGGTATGTATTGTTATGTAACACCAAATGCATAGATAGCATTCTTCTGACCAGTCTGGGTATGTATTGTTATGTAACATCAAAGCTAATCTAATTTGGGGCACTTTGTGTTTTCACACTCTGCTATGCAAGCAAATATATTGGTCGACAGACATCCTGAAGTGTTCCAAGACATTTCAGGAGAAGATAAATGTGTAATTGTGTACATACCTGCTACATTTGTGATGATTCCTACAGTACCAAGATTAGATGTGTAATGCAACGACAAATGAAAAGACTTGAATTTTCATGAAATGGAGAACTGGTTAAGGATCTCAAAGCAATGATAATATCAACCAACAGAAAATCGCACAGAAAAATGAAGTGATTTTCAACTTTGACATCTGATAAGTGATAATGAATATTTCATATGTGATGTTTTATAAGTCAGAAGATGAATGTGATTTAACTCTGCATTTCCAGCTGCATGAAGCACAAACTTAAAGGAAAAGAGCTAAGTAAGGGATGTTTTTATACAATATTTGAGGATATTTCCATTAATATAATAGCATACATGAAAATACCAACTACTGCAAAATAAGTGGCATATTAAACATTTTCCAATTAATTGTCACCAAGATGCTTGCGTACCACGTCCCACTTAGAACATACTATGGCGTATGTCACACAAGTAATGTACTATGTCAAACTATCCACGTCACATGACCTCTTGCTCAGTGCTGAAAGTGAGCTCACAGATCACAGATCACAAAGCTTCACTTTTCTATTAAACACACACAAACACACAAACACACACACACACACACACACACACACACACACACACACACACACACACACACACACACACACAACAAACAAAAAACCTGAACATATATTCATAACTGTTTTGCTTCTGAAAAAAAGTTGCACTTTAAAAAAAAAAAAGATATGCCTAGCAATGGGGGAAAATCCCTGATAAGGCAATGAAATCACAAACTAATTTGTTAAAAAATCCTTATGTTTCTCATTTTGAAGTTTGCAGGAGTGGTGAAGGGTAAAATGAAGGTTATTATAAACACAACTTCGTGCAGTAATTGCATCGGTGCCTTTAGTGTTCAGCAGTGGCAAAAAGGGAGGAGAAATGAATTATTCAAAGACAGATTCTTTGTAAGGGGGGTGTGGGGGGTGGGGGTGGGGGGTTCTTTGAAAACTCTCATGATCATCTGGAAAACAATACCTCCCATAATTCAACAAGAAGGCAAAATGGGGGGGAAATAAAAAAACATATAATACCCTTTGAAGCTTTATTGAGAGCCTGGAAGCACATGCGATCGCTGAATAAAAATACAAATAACAGCTCTTCTAGGAGGAAGTACAAGGCATGCAAAGGTGTCCAGTGGATAGCAGAGAGGCTTTCACGGACATAATTCACTTTCAATGGCGTTTTTCAATCAAAGCCTAGGCCCACGGCCCTGTGATTTACACTCTAGATGCATCCAAGTTGGCGACTTTTCGCAGCATTAACAAACCAATCACCACCCAAGACCCATTTGAAGGGGCTCCTATAGAGGCTGTACCATCAAATATTCTCTTTGTGGAGCAGCTCATCTGAGGGCTGGGGAGTGTCGGGAGCTATCCGTCCAATGAAAGGGTAGCGGGATCTTCCACCAGAACCCATTACAAGCCCCAATTACTGGTGTCAGGGGGCAGGCGGCAGAGTAGGGTTTGGTCAACCATGAGCGACTGCCGGGGAATGAAGACCCCGGAGTCGGCGCCAAATGGGCACTTCACGCCAGTCTGCTCCGTGGCAGAGCTCCGCCACAGGTTCGGGATTAAAGGTTGTTTACTGTGGAGGAGACAGGCAGCCCACACACCCCTCGAGAGATCTCTCCTCTTCAAAGCCTTTTCTTTAGCGCAAGGGGGGTGCGAGAGAGAGAGAGAGAGAGAGAGAGAGAGAGAGAGACAGACAGACAGACAGAGAGAGAGAGAGAGAGAGAGAGAGACAGAGAGAGAGAGACAGAGAGAGAGACAGAGAGAGAGAGAGAGAGACAGAGAGAGACAGAGAGAGAGAGAGACAGAGAGAGAGAGAGAGAGACAGAGAGACAGACAGACAGACAGACAGAGACAGAGACAGAGAGAGACAGACAAGAGAGACAGAGAGAGAGACAGAGAGAGAGAGACAGAGAGAGAGAGAGAGAGAGACAGACAGAGAGACAGACAGACAGACAGACAGAGACAGAGACAGAGAGAGACAGACAGAGACAGAGACAGAGACAGAGAGAGAGACAGAGAGAGAGAGAGAGAGAGAGAGAGAGAGAGAGAGAGAGAGAGAGAGAAATAGAGAGACAGCGACAGAGAGAGGCAGCGACAGAGAGAGACAGCGACAGAAAGAGAGAGAGGAGGGGAGGGGTGGGAAGGGGAATGGCAGGCAAGCAGGCAGATGGATGGATGGAAAAACAAGCAGGCACGAAATACACAAAAAGGGTACTGTTTGACAAGATAAGCACATATTCAAGCAGGCTGTAAGCAGGCAAACACAGCAATGAACATTCGCACCTCACAATGAGGAGAGCAAGGACATAACATGAGATTATAATTTTAAAAAAACAACAATAATAATAAAAGACTGGAAGACAAAGTGACCGACGGACTCGGACACAGAGACATATGGAATGAAAGAGGAAAAGGGCAGAGCTGTGGAGGAGAGCCATGGTGTCTGTGACACTTGACAGGTAAGCTGCAGCACTATCTGGCAAACAAAGAGACGCTGCCATCAAACCAAGGCGGCCTCTGTGATCTACTACAGGCGGCCCTAGATGAAACACACACACAACGGGCGTCAGGCCTGCCTAGCCCTTGTCCATCGTGGCCTACTTCAGCAGAACAACACTTCCATGGGCTTAGGCCTGTCTGTCCGCCTCCTACCCTCTGCTGACCAACACTCGGCCCTAGTCAAGTGTGTGTGGATGGACAAGGAACTAGAAAAGTGACCACTAAGCTTCAACTTTCAAAGGGAATGAGCCGCAAAATCTGCCTTTGATCCAGAGTTTTATAATGCCTCGGGTTTCATACGTTAATTCGGAAATGTACGACACTCCGAGCCAACGTCTCACGAATTATACGGGATTGCTGCTTGTCGAGTTGGACATGTTGGGTTATTTGATTGAAAGACCGAAGGTGCGTCTGTTGTCCATAGCTAGTTCAAATAACAGCAATGAGTCTATTCCACAAAATCCTCATGAGATCTCCAATTCAGTTAATGAATGACAACGATTCGGTCACAAAATGCTTCCTGCACGTACGCTACATACTGCACGATCAAAAGTGGAAGATTCTCATCTGTGACTGTAACGACATACATTCAAGCAAGTCAATATGGTATGGCAACGACAGCCAACTGCAGTAATAGTTGATTTCTTTCACACGAGAATACACAGAGACAATGAGTTTGAGCATGGTATGTTTCACGCTGTCTGCCTTTGTGCACGTGAAGTCAGGGAAAGTATTTCTGCAAACCACACGTTTGACAATAGCTACCATGCCAGACTTTCTCAGTTCGACTTGATTGTCTTGAAGAGTGAACTCTCAGTGGCCACAAAAGGAATGAACTAAGCGGAATCCACACCTGATGTCCGTAATTTAGCCAGAACGTCTTCAAGTGCGTGCTAAGTTGCAGCTGACTTCATTTAAGGACTCCAGACAAACAATGATCCCAAATTCATACCCTGCTACAATTGCCTATGCACCTCTGGTCACACCCACGACACATGCAATGCCATATGAACCACGGTAGCTGCCGATTCCAATCTTGCTGGAAACAACTGGTGTCTACAGAGGCGCACAATGGCATCAAATGAAGTGGTACAATTCCTTCTCTGGTACATGTTTTTTAGCATGCACTGCCGCGTTTTTGCTGCTTCAGGGTGTAACAACGTGACCAAGATCTGGAAACACGTGGCCAATGCTTCCTGCTCCTGTTAAAGTTCACCTATTGCGCAAGTGGTAAACAGGGTACGAAGCAAGTAGCAGGAGGATAGATGCACAGTTTTTAACCCTTCACATCTGGCTTGCATACGAAAAGATTTTAGGTTACTCTTACTTTCTCCGCGTTAGAACACTGATACAACCTTACCTCCAAGAAATAATGCAATATGTTTCAGAGGATGCAGCAACAAAACCCGTCTTGTAAAGGGGAAAAGATCACACAAAGAGTAACTATTTCTTGATTGCTGTGTCAGCAGCAGTGGAACAACACACAGTTCCAGTAGTCAGTCACTGGGCATGCTCTAGGGCATACATTATAGTTTTATTTCATGAACACGTTTGGGACATGTCTGCATTAAGAATACCATACCTCGACATGCAGTTCTTGTCAACTAGTGACTAGTTCATCACATGTATCAGTGGTGTCAATATGCGGTTGTCAAACTTCTAATCATTGGCAAACTCCTCTAAGAAGGCCTAAACCACAGTTTTAAATATAAGAAAGTGCTGCACACTCCTGCAGCCAAAAGAAACCAGCTTCCAAAATGTCTCCTTTCACAGGTCCGTCAGGTGGTTGCAGCGATTTCAAGTGAGATGCATGCAAACAGATTTATGTCAATAAACAGTCACCATGACATACCTCTTAGAAACAAAGATACAAATGTACTATTACTCTAATCACAGTTCTTCTACTGGGTAGTCATTCCAAGCACATCATCACAAGCACAATTTTTTGTCATGGATTACTAAAGCTTACAACTGTTACAAAAGGTTCTACTGACAGTCTTAATTTAAAGTGGCGGTAGCACACAGCAATTTCTATGCGGGCATCATATCTGTCTGGGGATATGTTAGCTGTCAGGTTCCTCTACATGATTGATTAAATGCCTCCACAACCCGGAAGGGAAAAGTGTTGAGCAGTTCTAGACCCAGACATTGTGACAGGTCACAACATGAAACTGCCACCTTAATCTTTGCCTTTATCCCTAGCAGTTGGCATGCCCCAACCCTGACCATCACAGGAACAACAGGTTCACAAAGAAAATAAAGCTTACCTGACGTCGATTGTTGCCTTCAAAGTCACAGCTGGAGATGAAGTTGAGCTTGGCGTCTGCCCAGTAGATCATGTTGTCATCGTAGTCCAAGGTCAGCCCATTGGGCCAGTGGATGTTCTCGTCGATGATGACCTTGCGACTGGACTGGGTGCCGTCCATGCCTGCCTTCTCTATCTTCGGCATCTCACCCCAGTCCGTCCAGAACATGTAGCTGCAAGGAAGAAAACCATATGCATGTACAACATGCCGCGCTGATGGCAGAAGAAGATTGGAAGGCGCTGTCAATGAGGACATCAGGAAGGGTGAAGTCCAGGGGCGCGTTGCATATGCTAAGAACCTTGCAAGATCTTGCGAGGAATAGGCCGGTGTCAACATGTCAACACAATGAAAGTATATATGAAGGCAGACAAATGTTTGACACATGTTGACACCGGCCTGTTCTTTGCCGACTAGGTAGGCTAGGCAACGCGCCCCAGTGGAATCGGGAGGCTGGAAGACAAGAGGAACTGAGGCGGAAGAGGGGGCAGCCCCCAGAGTTTGCAGAAGATGCGGCAGAGACTGCCAGACTTGAGTGGGACTCCTCAGTCACTCCTGACGTTGTCCCCGAGCCATCAGAACTACCACGACGCTACCATTGGCCCCTCAGATACGGTGGGATACTGTCACTACTACCACAGCCACAACAACGATAAATACAGGCTTGTGCAACACAGCCTGTAACTTGGAATGGGACACTTCGGCAATGGTGAAAAAGATTCAGGAAAAAGAGGAAAGAGATTTCAAGAGTAGTTCAAATGACATAATAGGAGATGAACAAGTTAGAGTGAAATCTGATAGAGCTACTTTAGTATACAAACGTTTTGTTATACCATGGATCTAATGTTTGATGGAAAAACAATAAAGAGCAGCAATTAATACGAAAGCATATTGGACGAAACCGTCATTGCGTAACTCTCTCTCTCTCTCTCTCTCTCTCTCTCTCTCTCTCTCTCTCTCTCTCTCTCTCTCTCTCTCTCTCTCTCATAAACAGCTGATTTTGCTTTAACAGCTCAAAAGAAAGGGAAAAAAACGCGTCAATCTCGTTTCCTTCGCCGCCCCATCCTCACTTCTTTCCCTCTACTCCAAACATCTCCCCATCTCCATCAGCAACACTGACTGCTCGGCGCTGATTGATGACCCCCGGGGGTCAGCCGCCAGCTCCCCCTGGCAACCGGGATTGGGGCCCCGGGGCCGGGGAGGGATCTGACGAGAGCTTCTGGCTCTTTCTCCTCGCCCAACCACCGTGGCGGCGGCGTCTTTGATCTCGAGTTCTATTGCGCGGAGGATGAGGTGGTGTGACGAAGCCCAAAGGAGCGGAGGAGTAGGGGTGGGGGCCGGGTGGGACCCCGGGACGAGGGAAGTTGAGGCCAAGGAGCCCGAGGTCCCAACCCGGGTCTGCCTGAATCTTATCGGGTTTCTGCAACCTGACGCTCCATTCCGTGTGCCAGCCTCCCATAGGTATATGATAGACAGACAGGACCTGAGGGGGGAGTTCCGGCAGGCAGGGGATGAGGCATCAAATAGGAGAGCTTTTCTCCATCTCTGGTGTCAGTTGTTGGGTGGTGAAAGATGAGGCATCAAATAGGAGAGCTTTTCTCCATCCCTGGTGTCAGTTGTTGGGTGGTGAAAGAATGTTTATCTTTGGAACGATGTGTGCGCTTCAAGAAATGTCTATTCGTCGACGGGTCTCTGCCTGCCTTCTATTCTACCTGCCTGCCTGTTGCCTTTTATATCCCACCCCCACCTCTCTCTCTCTCTCTCTCTCTCTCTCTCTCTCTCTCTCTCTCTCTCTCTCTCTCTCTCTCTCTCTCTCTCTCTCTCAACAACAAAAAGAAAGAAAGAAAAAAGAGACAGAAATATCGCTCTCGTTCATCCCCGACACCTGCACAGATCCAATCAGTTTGCGATCTCCCCGCGCCGTGATAGATGTTGCCGTCCATTATCAGAGCTTGGCAAGGCACAATAGACAGCTAGGACATTATGCATGCACACCCGACAGGCCGGGCAGCACAGGGAGAGTGCATTATTGCCGACTGGTCTTCCCTAACCACACAGGGCTGCCCGTCTTCACGCAGGCAACGCGGCATCGTCACACGCACAGGCCCCGGCTTGCCGGCAAAACCCCATCTTTATGAAAGCTATCTAACATGATCTCTCCTGCTCTATATGAACAAACGCTCGTTTATTCTACGTGTGATTTTTTTCTATATGCGGCCAGCAGACCCCCGTACCAGCCTGCCTGACCGTCTCTCATGAGCTGTGAATAGCAAGAGTAAAAAGGGGGTGGGTGAGGGGGGGGGGGGGGGGGAGTTCGTGATAAAGTGTTCTTGAGAAGACGCCTCACTCTACAGCGTATACTGGCCCACGCGTAAAAAATGTGCTAAGCTCGAGATTAAAAGACAAGGCATGGAAAAAGCTGGGCGCAGATGTCCCCTCTGCAAAAATGCAACATCAAGAGGCATGCTTAATTCTGCCCGACAGTTCTCGCATTCGAATCCCTGTTATGTATCTGCCTACAACTCCCCAGAGTCACGACCATTTCCTGCTTATAGATTCAATTTTATTCATAACACACGAGGCGAATCAAACAACCAGTGTAAGGCAATCCTACTTCAAGTGGCAAAGATAATGAATTCTGCACCAAGATGGAGGGGTGAGACTTGTGGGTTACCACTGAAATTGAGGGCAAGGAGAAGGGGGGTTCGGGAGAGGGGGAGGGGGGGGGGGGGAGGAGGAGAGTAAGCGGGGGTAGAGTGGAGGAGCGGGGAAGGGGAGAGAAGAAAAAGGACGCCAAGCACAGAGAACAGTGAGAGTAGGCAAGCACGAGAGATGGAAGCGGCGCAAAGGCAGGCTTCCTGGAACCAATTTGTCAACAATGCACTTCGCAAATTACATTTTCTCCAGGACTCTGAACTCGGGGAGTCAGCTCAGGCGGCCTGCATGCAGAGCTGCCTCTTGCTTGTGTACTTTATCTAAAGATGCATTCCGCTTCAGCCTGCATTATCATTCAAGCTGCATTCCTCTACGAGTTGAATTCTGCGTGGGGCGATATGCATTTTAAGTAAATCTGCATTCTAAAGTACCGGTTGTCCCCCGGTTTTGCTGCCGACCCGGTCCCGGTTGACTCATTTGCATACAATCCGGCCGGGTTCTGGTGATTAGGGCTGGCTCTATTCTCCCGACCCTGTCCGTATGCCCGGCAACGCGAGATCTCGCGTTGTGGCGACTAGTCGCCAATTTAAATGGCGGACGCTGTCGTCGCTTCAGACAGAAAAGGGTGTATTTGGAGATACTAAAAACCAATCCAAAGACAATGTAAGCCATGAACAGCATTAATTTATCAAAGCTGTATGTTGAATGCATCAGTAGGTCGGGAAAGCTTCAACTTTTTACAAATCGAATCACGAATGCAGGTCAATGCAGATCTACACCGGCGAAGAATCCGCTCCACCGCTTAGTTGCATTAATTTATCCAAGCTGTATGTTGAATGCATGAATAGGTCGTGAAAGCTCGTAGATTTTACAATTCGCAATGCAGGTCACACACATTCATCTACACGCCGAAAGCATCTGTCTGCGGATCGAATTTTATCGTTGCGTCTTCGCATAAGAGATAGTCTCATCAAAGGGACGTAACTCTAAATTCTGACTTCGCTTCGCTTAAATGAAAATCGCTCCAGTTCGCGGTGTGGTTGTAATCGTTGCGTGTGGATGTCAACCAGATTTTTACACGCACGGTCAGACCGGATCGGCAGCAAAACCGGCTTGAAAACCGGTACGTGTGTAGTCGCCTTAAAGGCTGTATTCTATGTAAGACCGCATTCTACGTAGCTGCAGACTAAGACTGCATCCTACGAAAGACCGGTAAGTGTACGCATCGTAAGACTGCATTCAACAAAAGACTGCATTTTATGTTAAGTCTGCTTTCTACGTACGACTGCATTCTACGTAAGTCTGCGTTCTACGTACGACTGCATTCTACGTAAGTCTGCGATCTACGTACGACTGCATTCTACGTAAGTCTGCGTTCTACGTACGACTGCATTCTACGTAAGTCTGCGATCTACGTACGACTGCATTCTACGTACACCAACATTCAATGTAAGACTGCATCCTACTCTATGTATGGTTTAATTCTTCATTGAGCTTCATTAAGTTAAGAGTTTAATTTTGCCTAGGGCTAAATTCTGCTTAGGGCGAAGTTCTGCTTAAATCTGCTTCTGACTAAGGAACTACATTCTTCTTCAGGCTGCATTATATATCAAGCTTCATTCTGCATCAGGTTGCTTTTGCTTGTGGCTGTATTCTACTTTGAATTTCTCCCTCGCTTTGGCTACACTTAACTTCGGTCAGCATGCTCATTCTACTTTTTCTAGCTCTATTCCACTCCACATTTGACTGCTGTTTCAGGCATCATTTGATCACGTGCTTTTATTAAAACGGCAGCTTTAACTCCAGATGCGTTCTCTTAAACGTCTCTTACCGCTTGCTGACTAGGCGCCAGAATGAAAGGAAGAAGTCAGGTCATCTTAAATGCACGTACTTTGTGGAAAACCGAAGCTGGGTAAGATGTAAAGAAAAAAGAAGCGGTGGATGCATATTGGCAGTCTAGGACAGATGTCATGAGGCAATAAATGGAAGAAAAAGAAGCAAGCAAGCGCTTGAGATATAATATATATGTGACCCTCCACCACGGAATGAGACGCTTTGTCCCTGGAACCATTCGGCGCTAGCACTGTAAATAGGTACAAGGGGTGTGGATTGTCGATTTTGAGTTTTTGGTTGTTTCTGGTTCAGTAATCCTTTATCTACAATGTCAGCGAGTTTCATTTACCAAATCTGTCTCTAAATACGTTTAAATACTTAATTTATGCAAGAGGTGTTTCAAAATAAATACTTCATTAAATATTCATAATTTAAAATGCTTGTATCTCAAAAACTACTCAACCGATTTCAATAATTTTTTCACCATTTCGCAGCTTTTGGGATCCTTTTTGTAAGACCTGATATCACTCTATGCATTCAAAACCTTCAATCTGATTGGTTCGCTTAACTATGGACCATATGGGAGAGGGAAGGAACCAGCCAATCGGAGCGCAGCTTAGAGTGAGCCTCGAGGTGTTAGCGCTTCTACCTTCAACGCGCCACGCTTCCGTGCCTATCGTGATTTCCACTCACTACTGCTGATTTTTCGACGGAAAACAAGCATACATGAAGGTATGTTCCCGTAAACTTGTAAATTTATAGTGTATTACTGATTTCTTGTGTCAGATTGATGTAAATCAACAGATCGAGATCACTTTCAGCGGCCACGGAGCCGATCTCAACCCACAAGTTGAATTTCGTTTACATTAATTTTGCCGAAGATGAATGTGCAGACTTGAGAGAATATTCAGCTCTCTGCTGTACATCTCGCATTGCTTGTTTGAGAAATCTTTGTATTAAATGAACAGGAATGATGAAATGACTTCAAATAGTTGGACTGGCTCTGAAACTACATATTGTATGTGATTGTTTTCAGGTCGAGGCCGCATCAACATTGCTTGTAAATAGTTTTGTATGTTTCTTTGAATAAAATACTTTGGAATCTAATAGCATCATCAGTTCCCATTGTGGCGTATAAATAGTTTAACAATCACTGTGCACCCCCACCCCCACCCCACACTTTACTACACAAACATGTTAGTGTAATTTTTGTGTTTCTTGGACCTGTGCACATTAGCACTGATTTTAAAATTATTATGAATAGGTTTTTGATCAGTAAGCCATTGTGACAATTTATCCGTGAACGTACATTTTCGTGTATTTTGTGAAACAATGTTGACAATAAACTACTTTATGTTTCAAACTGAAAATTTGTGTGTTAGTTTTTTATGTTATGTTGTATGACTGCCAAATTTCAAAGAAATGCATGCATGGTTGCTAAGGAAACTGTTGTGCTGAAGTTTCAAAACTTTTATTTAAATTTTTCTCAGAAACACATTTCCGAGGGTAAGTATATTTAAATACCTGTAACTCGGAGACTAATTGTCCGATTTTCAAACGGTTTTCACCATTGTGATTGCCATTTAAAATATTTTCAGACAGAGTAAAAAACTGAAAATGGCCCAGGGGGACAAAGCGACTCATTCCGTGGTGTGTGTGTGTGTGTGTGTGTGTGTGTGTGTGTGTGTGTGTGTGTGTGTGACCGGGTGAAGTGAAGCCCAAAGTCTTTACATGGAACCCCCCCCCCCCCCCCCCCCCGACATTGCATGTTTCTCCTCTCTCCTCTTTCTATCATGCATCCTGCGTCTCAGACACTCATGATATGTTGTAAGACTAGCCTACTATGTAGCTTAACAGTCCGGGATGGTCGCACAGCAGCCTTTCCTTATCGTTTGGTAATTGAACTTGACATGTGACCGCTGTCAGTTCCCTCCTGTCTTTCTCGCGCGCTATGCCTAAATTGTTAGAAACAAGAGACACATTTGATGCTTTCTCTAAATTAAGACATCTGATTGCAATGGTGCAATATTCATTCGGTTGACTTTGTTATGCCTATCGAAGCAACAATTGGTGTGAATAATTTCGAGTAAGTATAACGCAGCAATGAGCCTTTTTCTATCATTAAAAATACACAACCCAGAGACAGGCTGAGATCCGCCACCGATGATCCCAAGCCAGGCTCCCCTGAGGTCCGCGGGTTCTTTGATAAGGAGGGATTTTCGGCAGGTCGAGAGAGGACCACTACCAGTCTCTTGAGAGACCACTGTCACCACGGTCTTGTGTTGGTCCAGGCCATTATCATCAGGCCTCGGACCAGCCAGGAGCTCCTATACCCATGGGTAACAATAAAGTTGTGGAAAGCAGCAGCGATTTTGTCTCATGCCTGGGCCCTTGTACCATCAAGCCTTGCCTCCACCCCCCGCACACACACACACACACACACACACACACACACACATAACAGAGAGAGAGAGAGAGAGAGAGAGAGAGAGAGACAGAGAGAGAGAGAGACACAGAGAGAGATGCAGACGACAATGTCAGAGAAGTTACACAAGGCGAGCCGAGAGAAAGGAGGAGAGAGACTGAAAGCGATCAAAAGGCACCATGGGCCCAAAGCACACGGGAAGGAGGGAGGAAGTGTCAAAACGAATCAGCTAATGGGGGGAGAGATGCATACCGAGAATAACAGTGAGGCAGGGAGGAGAAAATGGAAGCAGACGATTACGGGAAAAGGGCGAGGAGGAGTCCAGAAAGTGAAATAATTGGAGGTAGAAAGGCAGCAAGAAGGCAAAGGGAAGCTTTGAGAAATGGGAGAAAAAGGGCAGGAAGAGAGGAGCCCAGGTTGAGAGGAAAAAGACAGGAGATGGAAAGGAGGGCTGACAGGGAGAATAACTCAAGACAGGGCACAGCGTACATCGTCCGCGACGCCAGCTCAAGCTATCTTGGGAGGCGCCCGTCTGTAAATCATGCCAACAACTGGAGGAAGTTCGCGAATGAAGAAAAGTTAACTTTCAAGTTTCAACAGTCTCGCAACAACAGGCGCCTGCCTCCCTGGCATGGAGCATCAGTCAGGGGACTAAAGTTGATTGCACAAACACGAAGAGCAGGCAGGTCATGGGCGACTCCCTTAAGCCTGTTGCCAACTCCAGGACCAAGCGTTTTAATCCCGAACCACGAGATGATCAGTAGGAGCTTCAACGTTTGCTCAGGGTATTGGGGATGGGGGTGGGGTGGGGGGGTGGGTTGTATTATTCATGCAGAACATAAAATCTGAGCAGATAAAAGACTCCACACCAGCACAATGACTCGCACAGCACACACATTCCATGCCCGTCGTAAACAAGAGGGGCATTTGAATGAAACAGCACAGGAAGGGTAGCCTTTGCATTTCCTGTAGGGAAAGGGCAATAAAGCATGCAGACCTCTGCCCAGAGCCCATCACTAGCACCAGTAAACCCAGGCACCCTGTGCCATCCAAATCATTGGAACAGCAGCAGCAGGCCGTCAGGGCAAGTCCAAAGTCAAGGCCTTTCATCCTTATCACTGCTTACACGTCCAAATGGAGCCAGCCCACAAGGCGCTCGGAAGGGAAGCTACCTGAAGAGGGGGGGACCTCACATGCCAAGAGAGAGCGCAATTGGCATCATTTGGGCACGTCTTAAGTTTGCCACAATGAAAGGAATGAAAGGTTGAGCTGAGAGACTTGTGGGGTTGAATGATAATTCATCATACTGTATGGGGGAAAAAAGCACATGCACGTTCAAATGCAAATACCATATATACTAACTCTCACATGTCCTTGTTTTTAAAAAACGCGTGTGAGCGCGCACACACACAACTCCACATACACACATCATTGCATACTTAGGTGTGATTCATCTCTCCCGTCTATATCTTCCCACATTACCCTTATCAGACATCCCTTAGTTTTCATTCCCGTCCCTGCCCCATTTCTCCGTTCTTCAACCCATCCATCTATTCCTAATCCCTCTAGTCAAGCCCCCACTCCCATCCCTATTTCTCCAGTCCCCATCACCTTCCCTTTCCATCCCCACTCCAGGACACTTACCCTGAAGCCGGGTCCAGCGCAATGGCCCTGGGCTGGCCCAGGTTCTCCCAGAAGAGCACCTTGCGGTGGGAGCCGTCCAGGTTGCTGACCTCGATGCGGTTGGTGGCCGAGTCCGTCCAGTAGAGCTTCATGCCCACCCAGTCGCAAGCCAGGCCGTCGGGGGACACCAAGCCCGTGGTGACCACAGAGATGGAGCCCCGGGGGGAGGGGGTGGATATGTTGAGCTGGATGCGCTTGATGGCTTCCAGACTGACGTCCGTCCAGAAGATGAGGCCCTGGCTGAAGATGAAGTCCACGGCAGCCGCGTCTTCCAGGTTGCTGGCCACCACCGTGGTGGAGTTGCTGCGCGTCTCGAAGGCATCGATGATGCGGATGTCCTTGCGGTTGGCGAAGAGGAGGAGGGGGTTACCTGCAGTGGAAGAGGACGAGGCCGTTCGTCAGTGAATTGCTAAGAATAGGGAAGTAGTGTAAAAAGGTGGTACACTGAGGGATTTATGGATGGGCGGATGGTTGGATGGATGGATGGATGGATGGATGAATAGATAAATGGATGGATGGATGGATGGATGGATGGATGGATGGATGGATGGATGGATGGATGGATGGTTGGGTGGATGGATGGGTGGATGGATGGATAGATGGATGGATGGATGGGAGTGAACCAATTGGTAGAAAAATGGAGGAATACATGTATGTGCAAAGCGATGGACAGGCTGGCTATGTTATCAATATGTGTAAATTAAAGGGAGGACAGATAGCTAAATGGCAGAGCAAAAGAACCAATCGCGGGGTGACATGCACGAAAATTCGACTGAATATTTCATTCTTTTAACAACAATCTACACACAATCCACAAAGAGGACACACATTGAGACAGAGAGAGAAAAAAGTCAAGGTGGGGATGAGATTGGGATTGGTTGGGTCGGTGGGTAGAAGGAATGAGGATGTTCAGTTTGACGGGCAGGCTTGGGTGGTTCTGTGACGACGAGATGGACGCACATGCATGAAGGTAGATCATGCGCTCCCAATGATAATGCTCGCACAGCATTGCATAACTGTACACATCCTTCTAAATGAAAGCCGATGCTAACAGCTTTACTTTTGCTGCAAATCTCATTAACTGTTTTGGCGTATGATTTATCAGTGCTTCTGCAAACAACGATGACAGCATCACAAGCAAAAATGGCTTGATGCAGGACGTTCATCACTGACTGCCTGTACACATTGGCTGCTAATCAGGTCGTGAGGCCACGGAGCCCAAAGTAATCAACTCCATCCATCACCCTTGCACAAATGTCAGATGCAGGGTGCAGGGTTGAGAGGGCAAAAGGTCGTGTAGGATTTTCTTGGAGACCATTAGCAATCAAACAGCATGTAAAAGGCCCAAATCCATGCAGCTGTTTGGCCAGGCAAATGTATGCACCCACTGACAGCCGATAATTCACACCACACCAAGGCGGGGCTGCATTCAAAATACGACTGGACTAAAAAGCGAGACAGGCGGAGGAAGCAGAAAAACGAGGCCACATCAAGCAGCGTAAGTTAACCAGCGATTGTCTGGCCCCTGGACTGGGCCTAAGCACACATTCAACAACCTAATCTCTGTTGGTTTTTGGGCTCAACATGACCAACGTTTCCAACCACTCCGAGGTATGGCTCGCACATGGACGGCTTCGGACCATGTACGGGTAAGAGAGAGAGAGAGAGAGAGAGAGAGAGAGAGAGAGAGAGAGAGAGAGAGAGAGAGAGAGAGAGAGAGAGAGAGAGAGAGAGAGAGAGAGAGAACAGACACTAAATGGAAGAAAGTGTCAATCTTGAGAAGCGTGATCTGAACTAGTGAAAGTACAAGCCCACTTCACAGTGCAAGTAAAAAGGAGTGTCCATCATTTCAAGCCAATAACTTTAAAAAAAGAAAGAGATAAACTCGCAGCCAAAGCATTTGTTCCAATCTCTTGCATGCCTCTTTCCACCTGTGGACAGTCCATTGACAGTTCACGCGGAGAGTTGCAGATATTAAATATAAATAGAGACGAACCGCTTCACCCTCTATACCCATCCACCTCATTTTCTCCTCGCCGTCTTACTCCATATTCCTTTGGCCCTATCCCTCTGCTCGTCTCTCATTCCTCCCTCTTCTATTCTCACCTCACACTTATGTTTTCGTTCAATGTCTTCATTCCTTCCCTCGCCTTTTTAAAACGCAAACTTACGCATGCATGCACACACACATGCACACACGCGCGCGCGCGCGCGCACACACACACACACACACTCCTTTTCCAACCCCAACTTATCCCTTCACCTAACACCCCTCAACCCCCACTCCTCTTCCCTGGTCTTCATCTCCACTGTTCATTTAACTGTATCTACCTTCATCTGCCCTAAACTCCTATCCGGTCCACTGTTTTTCCCTGCTTCCCTCCTCCCTAGTTACCCTACCCCCACCACTCCACCCCCAATATCTCACCCCCACTACCCCACCCCACTACCTCATCCCCAATATCTCACCCCTCTACCCCACCCTCAATATCTCACCCCATCCCCAATATCTCACCCCACTATCTGACCCCCACTACCCATCCCTACTACCCCACCCCCACAGCCCCACCCCAGGGCCGGAGTTCCCTGGCGGGCAGAAACAGGTGCGCGGCAGGAGTGAGTCAGCCCTTGCCGTGATAAATGCAAATGGTAATGCGGAACTGCCGCTCTCCCTCCCCACCACGGCAAACCTGGCTGTCAGCGGCTTTTTTCCCCCTTGCATAATGGCCTCCCCCAGTGGTTCTGGCACAGACAAAATTACTCCGCTTTCGGAAACGGCACAGGCATGCCCCGAATCCCTCCTCCTCCTCCTCTTCCGACTCTGGGAATCCTCTCTCTCTCTCTCTCTCTCTCTCTCTCTCTCTCTCTCTCTCTCTCTCTCTCTCTCTCTCCGGCTTGTGTGTGCGTGTCTGTCTTGTGTGTCTGCCTGCCTGTCTGTATGACAGAGCGTGTCATTATCATTTCGTCACTTGTTTACTAAGAAACAAGTCAGAAGTCATGGACAGCGGAAATGCCCGATGACATGAGTACACGGTGTTTGCTCTAGAGTGACCTGGTTTCCGGGAGTCAGTCGCCAGCAGTAACAGCCAAATATCCAAGTCACATACAGGGTGTACAACACAGAGCGCTGCCACCCAACCCGAGAGCAGTAACCAGGAAAACGTGTGTATGGGAAGCGTGGACACATTCAGACCAAACACGATGAAGCGTGCCGACACAGAAAGACCTGCGTTCACGCACGCACGCACGCCCACACCCACACAATCTTCAACGCGTAATACGCTTTATCTGTATCATAACTCCCCATTCTCCATTTGTATTTCCCCGCTTCATTCCATTCTAAAACAGAACTACCTCCAAAACTACAACACAGATCGATTTCACTTCCGACCCCAGGTCACAAAAACTTGTGTTATTAAATTCCGTCATCCTCAGGGCATGGCGCCTGAGGCATGGCGCTGACACGGAGTTAATGTGTCGTGAAAACTGGGTTGCTTCCTGACCTCTGACCCCCAGCTATGATGGAGGAATCACGTCGAGCCGGGGCCTGCATGCAGACCCCATTCCGGGCCGGCCAGGGGCAAATTTCCCAGCCCGGCCGAGTCAACAAGACTTTTTGTCCGGCGACACCACGGTCCTATTAGCAGAGAAAGGAGGCGACAGCCACCGCAGGCCTTCTTGCGGCTGTCGTTCATGGACAGCAAAAATTGCCCTGAAAAAACCCGGCGAGAAAACAGCCACAAAGGCTGCACTGCCGCAGCCGGCCTTTCGTTTGCACTGACACTGGGCACACTGCACTTGACAAAAGGCGCCCCTGGCTGAAAGGCGTCGCATGTTCGTTTCCGAGCTTCACGGCCACGGCTCCCACCAGCAAAATGCGTGTAGTGTGTAGTGCAGGTATGAAGAAGGAGATGAAATGTTCTCTAGAGCGTGCCGTGTCGTGTCGTGTCGTGTCGTGCTGTTGCTAGATGCCAACTGCCAAGAGAGATGGGTGCAGTCAGTGCGAACGAAAAGAGAATCTCGCCAAGAATAGCTTCCACGCTCGTCAAAATGACAGCGTGGTAATGAAAAACATGTCCCTCGTGTAGAGTACGTTCATGTATTCTCCTACTAATGACTGGCAAGGACAACTTGCATAGAAAAACAGAAAAGTACACGCACGGTGATGCTGTTGGCTGCAGTAGGATGGGAAGTCATTAAAAAAATATTTCTCCTTGACAAGATACAAGTGCACAGTACAAACGACCCAATGCTCCTGCCTCAATCGAGTGAATCATAGACGGAAGCAGACTGGTGACTAACAAATTATCATTTTAATGGTACAGTTGTGCGGACGTAATTAGGAAAGCATCCCGTCTTTGGACTAATCTCTACCAATACACCACCCCACAGAGAAGATGAGATTATTTTGACAGTGCTTTGCCAATCAACTTTCCACCTATTCAGGTTGCAATGAAATCACCCGCTCCACGCCTCATCACATCACGGTACTTCTCGTTGGGACTTCACCGCAAAAGCTCAAGACAAACATACAGACAAAGTGCAGATGAAAAACCATAGGAAAATCTGCAGTGCAAGCTAGTGCACGAGAACTAACGAATCGACCTGGATGGGAGGGTCAACAACGATGACCTGAATGTTTCTCGCTTTCCACCTTCTTGTCGGGGACGCAGCCACCAGACGAGGCGCGACAGAACTGACTGGAACGAGAGGGCCGCACTCAAGAAGCAAGAGCCTAGAGGCACCTGCGGGCAAAAGTAGGATCTCTGCACACAGGAGTGAATACCCACGCTCCCAGAGCACCTGGGGACCACTCACTGCCCACGTGACCAGGTCCAAGTGCACTCAACTTGCCTACAGGCACGGGGAGGATGCTTCCGAAGAGAGGACATGGAGCTCTCCCTTCCGTCCACTACAATCCAGACGTCACGTCCAGCAGCCGTGCCAGCCAGGACCACGAAGTGCGTGTCATTCGCTTCATTTGCCCACCAAGCAGAGATGCTCGCAGAGAGAGAGAGAGAGAGAGAGAAAGACGACAAGATCTTTCCGACCACTGCAACCCAGGCATCATGTCCTGCTGCTGTGCGAGCCAGGACCACGAGGTGTGTGCCATCCACTTCATTTGCCCATCAAGCAACTGCGAGTAGAGGAAGGAGGAGTATGCCAACAGACCATCGGTTCGTCCTCCAAGACCCAACAGTCCCGCCGCTGACACCAAGGACATCCCACACAATAACGATCACAGATTGGGTCACTGACCCCGGTCCCGCGGGGTCATCACCAGTGATGCGGAGACGGGGGAGACAGATTGGGTTTGCATTGACTCGAAATCGTCAGGATGGTTTGTTCCCGATGAAAGAAAGGTGGATTGGTGGCGGCTAGATCGGTAAAAGGAAGGAATGAAGATGGCAGGGTGGGGTAAGTTGAACAAAATTCGAAGGAATCGTCGGGGGGAATAGACCAGGCGAATAAAGATGTATAAGCAGGAGGCGGAGGAGATCGAGTAGGAAAGGGTGGCGGTGGGAGGTGGGGTGGGGAAGAGATGGAGGAGCAGGTGAACGAGGAGTAAGTGTAGCTGGGGCAGGGAGGAGGAAGAGGAGCAGCAACAACAAGCAGAACCAGAATGGATAGCTGCATGTGCTCCTATGGCAACTGCAAAAGCATCCCACAGGAAGGAGGGGGGGGGGGCGTGAGTAGGAAAGGGGGGACGACACGACTGAAGTGGTGGGGAGAGAGAGGTGCTGACTGCGTGGGATTGTGTCAGGTGTGGTCAGTTGTGCCTGCAGCAAGAGACCCAAAGGGGGCAGACAGGCGGGCGTGCAGTGGAGAGGGCAGTGAGGGGACGATGCAGACAGGGCAGGCAGGAGGCCGTGGCAGACGGTTGACAGTGGGCGTCTCGGGCGAGAGTCCAGTGGCCCGAGCTGTGCGGTGCCTCGCTCCCTGTGTTGCTACGCAAGCAGGCAAATAGGCCCTGTCCCAACACCCTGTCCCCTCCCCTTCCCTCCACCAGCAACCCCCCCCCCTCTCCCTACTACCCTCCCATTTCCTAGCATTGCGAGAGGGAGGGAGCTCTGCCCTACCATGTATTTCCTTCCTGCCCTCTGCTCTGGTTGTGACGGGGAGGGGGGCTGGGGTTGGAATTTTTTCGAACTTTTTTTTTGCTTACTGACGACCGGAGGGCTGCGGCAACGCGGAAGGTTTGTTCGAGGTGCATTTTTGCGCTTGTTTGGAGGGAGGTGGAAAAATCTTCTTCCAAGTCGGTACAAAAGTGTCAGCCGAGGTGAAAGGCAGGAAAGAAGGGGATGCAACGAGTGAAAACGTGACGCTGCAACAGCTGCAAAGCAATGCCTGGTGTGTCTACAGGAGACACTGAACAATGGTTTGCCTGGGGAGACAGGTGACAGGCACCCATGGCTCAGCAGACACAGTCCTAGAGTACTCGCAGTCGAGATTGCTTGGTCAGTTCACCCAGGTGAGCGAGTGACATGGCAAAGAGACTATCGACAAATGTGTGTAGCGGGTTAATCGCCACGTAGAGATCACACCAAACAGCACAGAGGCAAACAAAGGCAAGCATGACATGATGAGATTGCACCGGCCATAGCTCTGCCCAGCTACAAATGACAAAAGACTGCACGCGGTGAAGTTCCCATAGATGCCAGTCCTGCATGGCAGTCCAGCAACCTTCGGTCACGGGACAATCATAGCAAAGCATTACCTACAAGAAATTATATCAAAAGCTACCAACAGCAGCAACAAGTATTTTCAAGGGAAGTAGCAGGCAAATCCTCTTGTGGGAGAACGATGGGAGGGAGAGCATTAGAGAGGAGTATAGAAGGGATGGGGAAGTGGGAGCAGGAGGAGCAGGACCAGCAGGAGGAGGAAGACATTGAGGACTGCTATACGGCACTGGAGACGGAGAGCAACGCGTACACGCAATAGAGGACTCGCGAGAGAAATGCAGCTAGAAACAAACAAGAGCGCGCGCGCGCGCGCGCACACACACACACACACACACACACACACACACACACACACGAACGAACGAACGAGAAAGGAGCAACATAATCACCACGCGTTATTTTCGGATGTTTAATCAGTTCAGCAGCATGACCAGGGGAAAAACTAAATGCCATGTTCGAGATGTAGACTCATTGTCGCTCTCCCCTGGGGCGGGAGTTTCCAGAAACCATCGTGTTCACTTTACTCATGCTAAAACTCAGGAGCCCCTCAAAGCGCCAGCGAAAAGGGAGGGAGGGAGGAGGAGGAGGAGGAGCATAACATGTAGATGGAGGAGGAGGAGCATTACATGTTGGTGGAGGAGGAGCATTACATGTTGGTGGAGGAGGAGCATTACATGTTGATGGAGGAGGAGCATTACATGTATGTAGAGGAGGAGGAGGAGCATTACATGTTGGTGGAGGAGGAGGAGGAGGAGGAGCATTACATGAAGGTGGAGGAGGAGCATTACGTGAAGGTAGAGGAGGAGGATGATCATTATATGTAGGTAGAGGAGGAGGAGGAGGAGCATTACATGTAGGTAGAGGAGGAGGAGGAGCATTATATGTAGGTAGAGAAGGAGGAGGAGGAGGAGGAGGAGGAGCATTACATGTAGGTGGAGGAGGAGGAGAAGGAGCATAACATGTAGGTGGAGGAGGAGGAGAAGGAGCATTACATGATGATGGAGGAGGAGGAGGAGGAGGAGGAGGAGGAGGAGGAGGAGGAGGAGGAGGAGGAGGAGGAGGAGCATTACATGTAGGAGGAGGAGGAGGAGGAGGAGGAGGAGGAGGAGGAGGAGGAGGAGCATTACATGTAGGAGGAGGAGGAGGAGGAGGAGGAGGAGGAGGAGGAGCATTACATGTAGGAGGAGGAGCATTACATGTAGGGGGAGGAGGAGAGGTTGGAGGTGTTGGAGGCGGAATAGGAGAAAGACGAAGAATAGGTGTAGGAGGAGGACGAAGACGAAGGCGAGGAGGAGCAGGAGCAGGTGAAGAAGCAGCTGAAGCAGGAGGAAGAGGAGGACTTCAGTGGTTAGAAAAGTCATGATAATGTGAAAGCGGATCAGGTGATGAAGTGACAGTCGATGATGGACAAGCTAATTATGTTGAAGGGGTTGAGTAAAACCCAAATAAAGACTCCAAGGGCAAGGGTGGGTGGGTGGATGGGGTGTTACAGTGAGGGAGGTGGGAATATGCAAAGACAGAGGATGTCGAGGGTACGAGAGAAATGGACATAGGTGGACTGAAGATCCTAATTGAGGAAGCTGCTGACTGCCTGTGCGTGGATGAAGCGGGGATACAGGCGACGGAGGGAGGGGAGGGGGCAACAGCGGGGGCAGGGGGGGGGGGGTGACGAAGGGAAGGGGGAGGGGATGATGAAGGGAAGGGGGAGGGGATGATGAAGGGAAGGGGGAGGGGATGATGAAGGGAAGGGGGAGGGGATGATGAAGGGAAGGGGGAGGGGGAGGAGAAGGGAAAGAGCCAGAGTGTTAGTTGAGGGACTGGGGTGGATCTGGTGAGGATAAAGGCTGCCAATTCTCAAGCCTGCGTGCGCCCTGCCAGCCATCAACGCCAGCCACCAAAACAAGTAACAGTAGTCCCACCAATATCACAACCCCACCACCCAACCAAAGAGCCGAAATTGCATTTCACACACTTCCACATCGAGCAAAGATCTTGCATAGGAACCCCACCCCCACCCCCGCTTCTCCGTCTGCTCTCTCCCACCCCCATCCCCAGCTTACTAGATCTATCTCTCCCACACAAGCTCAGTCTCTTTCAGCAGAGTTGACACTGTGGTAGGGTCCATTCAGGCTCTCTACGCACATGCTACCAACCCCATCCCCCCAACTCTATTCCCCTGAAACAATTCCCCCACCCCACCCTTAGCTTAGCACCCTCGCGGCCCCACAGTGCACGAAGGTGGCCTTTCCCAGGCTGCCATCGTACCCTGGATGTTTCTCTCACCCTCCCGTTACTCCCCACCACCCACCCCCCTCTCCTACCGCACTTTCTGAAATCTACAGTGTTCCATCATGCCATGCCGAGGAAAAAAATTGCACTGAAGGAGGTAGGTGGTGGTGGTAAAGTGATAAGGCAGGATGGGGGAAGGGAGAGGTAGGGGTAAGGGAAGTGAAGAATAGTGCGGGGGGGGGGGGGGGGAGGAGGAGGGAAAGGTGGTGTGACAAGGAGATGGGGAGGGTATGATGGTGCAACAGAGGTCAACGGAAGACTATTGAGAGAGGATGGTCCCATTTCCCACTACTGCCACCATGGGCAGCACGTGATGCATTGGACCTGCACTCACTGCACTCAGTCCTGCCAACTCCAGTCCACATTTACAACTTCTTCAGTGCACGTGTGTGTGGATGAGTACACGTGCATGCGTGCGTGCATGCGTGCGAGAGAGAGAGAGAGAGAGAGAGAGAGAGAGAGAGAGAGAGAGAGAGAGAGAGAGAGAGAGGACACAAAGGAGACAGTAATAGATATCAGCAACATTTTGTGAACACAATGTGGGGAGAGAGAAAAAAAACAATCATGCACAAGTCACTCACACTTACTGTACGAGAAATGAAACAAGCTAGCCTTAATCATATTCCATTTAATTCCCATTGCTCAAAAAAGGGGGGTTGGGGGGGGGGGGGGGAAGGCCTAGCTTCACGGGATGAGATGCCCACAGCCTCCAATCTGGTTCCCACGGAGACTAATGGACGGCCAGCAAAGATGCACCAGGAAAGGTATGCACCTATCATCCCGACATTCTTCCAGGGGCTTAATCGTTGAACCCAGCCCATTTTCCATCTCCAGTGTCCAAACAGACATGGTGTTTTGGCTCCCGGTGTCTAGCGCTATCTTATCGTGGGACCCTGGTGAAGAATGCTCAGGCACACGAACAAATCTGCCCTGGCGCGGATGGGCTCCCCACTATCTGGGGATGGCGGCGATGGCAACATCCCCTGCCCTGCCCGTCTGATGCCTCGCCCAGCGTCCTGCACCAAGACAGTGGAGACTCCCTGTGCACCTTGCCTGCCGCCCAACATGGCTTCAGCAGGCACTGACTGCACTGACTGCACTGACTGCACTGACGATATTCCCAGTCGGCACTGATCGGTTCCCTGCATGTCTCTCCTCAGGCCGGCCACTTCGATAAGCGCCAGGTACGGGCAAGTCGACAACACTGCTCACCTTGGCAAGAAGGGATGGACGGGAGGGGGAGAGAGGGAGAGGGGAGAGAGGGAGAGGGGAGAGAGGGGGAGGGGAGAGAGGGGGAGGAGAGAGAGAGAGAGAGAGAGAGAGAGAGAGAGAGAGAGAGAGAGAGAGAGAGAGAGAGAGAGAGAGGGGGGGGGGGGAGGGAGAGAGAAGAAAGGAAGGGGGAGAAGAAACAGAAGGGCGGTAAGAGGAGAAGGAAGAGGAGAGGAAGCAAGGAGAAGAAACAGTAGCCCAGGCAAAAGACGTAGGGGTCAAGCCGATACGCGTCAGGTAAGGGCAAGCCAAAAACAGTGTTCACCTAGGGAGGAGGAAGTACAGAATGGGAGGAGGTGACGGGAAATACGGGAGAAAGATGGAGAAGTGGTCGAAAAAATGATAAAAGAAGAAAACGGAACGAGGGGAATGAGGGGGAAGGGGAAGGAGTGGGAAGAAGAAGTGGGGGAAGCAGAGAGGCATAAGTAGCAGCAGCAGAAGCAGGGGTAGAGGAAAGGAGGGAAGGATGGAGGGAAGGATGAAGGGAAGGGGGGAGGGAGAGAAGCCAGAACGAAGGACGAGGAGAGGGGAGAAGGGACGTGGAAGTCGGGACTAGACCCGAAGAGCAAGCAGTGAAGCAGTAGCAGCAGACTGGCGAAGAGGAGGCAACAGCAACAGGCCCAGCAAAGGAAACGTGAAAGGTAGGAAAGGGGTATGAAGCAAGACAAGCAAAACGGTTGATGAAGAGACTGGGCCATAATTCCTAAATCACGTCCATCATTCAGGGTCCCACCCCCACTCTCCTCTCTCTCTCTCTCTCTCTCTCTCTCTCTCTCTCTCTCTCTCTCTCTCTCTCTCTCTCCCTCCTTCCTGTGCGTTAGTGTGTGTGTGTGTGTGTGTGTGTGTGTGTGTGTGTGTGTGTGTGTGTACGCGGGCGCGCAGCTGGTTTCTGTGCTAACTCCTGCAACACACACCAAGCCTCGCACACAAGCAAGTGACAACCCAAGAGGTCCCTTCCCTGTACAGCAAGCTAGGCGGGTCGGGCGAAATGGATTACCTCCGGAGTCCAGAGAAAAGATCTACAACTGAAGACACAGCACTGCCTGCCTCCATCCACCCTGGGGAGAAGCTCCATAAGAGCGGGAGGGGGGGGCCAAGGGCCATCCAGCGAGACACCTGACAGATTTATTGAGGCACCTGGAGCCAGCCAGGTCTCCCAAGCCGCAGGGCGAGGCAGGGCAGGCAGGGGAGGGCAGGGCATGGGAGGGCAGGCAGGGGAGGGCAGGCAGGGGAGGGCAGGCAGGGGAGGGCAGGGCATGGGAGGGCAGGGGAGGGGAGAGCTGCTGTCAGAACACAGCTGGCGCGTCAGTCGCTCCTGACAGCTGCACAAGTGTCAAACGGGACTGGCACACGTCACACACACACACACACACACACACACACACACACACACACACACACACACACACACACACACACGTACATATCTCCAAACGTGAATTTTTTTGTTCAGTTGATGAAGTTTTGGTTCCGTTGAACGTTTACCCCAGCAAGGCATGATCTGTCGTGCCTGATGCTCCAAAAGTGACAGCAAGGGAGTGATTCGTATTGAGAATGTGTCGGGAACAAAACAAGACTATACAAAACCATAGGTCGAGAAATGAACTGCAAAGCGCCCGAGAAAATGAAAAGTTTCTTGATGCTGATAAAATTGCAATAATAATAATAATTTACATCAATCAAAGACATAATATTTTCTATTTTACAGTACCGCAAAAGAAAACTCACTTCATCTTGGTCGATTTTCAGGACACACAGAAACTGAAAATTTCTCACCAACTAGCACCGCGTATGCATATGACGCCAGCATCCCCCCCCCCCTCCACCCCCCCACCCCCCGACCCCCAGCCCCCAAACCAAAAACTTTGCAAAAGCTTCGTGGTCTGCACTCCATTCCGCACGCCTAACTTCGACTATGTTATGCTTTCCCCTTTTCTCTCCTTCCGCTTTCACGCTCTCCCTCTCTGCTTACCCCACCACCAATCCCCCCCCCCCCCTCCCCCCAAGCCCCATCCTATCCCCCTCTCCCCGACCCTGGGAGCGAGTGCCAACACATGGGGGCTGCCTGCCACGCCAGCGTCACCGGGTCTACAGCGCCTGCCATAAGCTGACACCTCGCCACGGGAGGCCGCCTTTGCAACCCTCCCCCACCCCAGCCCACCTCCTTAGGCTTTTTTAAAGCTCTCCTCCCCCCCTCCCTCCCTCCCTCCCTCTTTTCACTTCAGCTTCAGCTTCCTTCTCTCGACTCTGACCAGCTGCCAGTCCCTATCAATGAGAGTTAGGAGGAGAGGAGGGCGAGGGGAAACGGGGAACAAAAGGAATTTGAGCCAAATCCGATCTCCACGCAAGCACCCAAACGTGCGGCGAGTAGGGATGGAGGGAAAGAGTATAGTAGAGTCGCAGGTGAGAATGAGTGGAAGCGGAAATAAAGCTGGAATGGTGGAGTGAAGTGGAGTGGAATGGGATAGGGTGGAGTGAAGTGGGGTGGGGTGGAGTGAAGTGGGGTGGGGTGGAGAAAGGCTGGGGTGAGTGGGGTGGGGTGGGGTGAGGTGAGCGGTCGGGGGTAGCTGGACGAATTAGTGTGGGAAAAGGACAGTGATTTGTTACAAGGAAACATGAGTGAACGCGTTATGATTCATAAAGAAACCGAGGCACTGGTGATGATGTGCTGAAGTGAAGGAAGTTCATCAATATTCGCGGAAGACATCTTGAATGACACATCTGAGAGAAAATGTCAAGCATGCGCTGTCCTCGACCTTTGCTACAGCGGGAATGGTGGGCGCGAGCAAATTCCTTGAACTAAAAATCGCAAAGCTGCCACCATATTGGACGAAATTATCGAATCTACCTGGGGGAAAGAAAGGGAGTTTCCTCCAATTACAAAAGAATGGTTCGATAACGCACAAAGAAGTGCAACATGCCATGGACAGAAAAGGAGTGGTCACACGCAAAGCACATCCCTCCACTAGTCTTTCCACCATCACCTCAACCCCCCCAACCCAACCCTACCCTATCCCCGATCCCCCCCCCCCCCCCCCCCAAAAAAAAAAAAAAAAAAAAAAAAACCCGCACAAACCTCCCCACAATTTTCTTGTGGAAACTGGTTGGGCGAATTCGATATATAAGCCTTTGGAGGTTGGGAGCAAATCTCTTGCCTGACATGCACAAAAGCGAGCGGACTTCCTAATCGCAAACAATGGAGCGGGCATTAGCTACAGGTGAACACGATCAACAACATGAAAGGCGGTGAGGGAGAACCGACGGAGTGAGGTGGGGGGTGGAGGCGGGAGTGTTGGATAGGGAGGGGGGTGGGGGGGGCCGAGTTGCTTTGTAGCGGGGCATGGCGTGTGTCTGTAGAGGAGAGAAGCAAATCTTTTGTGGCGTGTTTGTGTGCGTGTGCGTGTGTGTGTGTGTGTGTGTGTGTGTGTGTGTGTGTGTGAGTGTGTGTGTGTGTGTGTGTGTGTGTGTGTGTGTGTGTGTATGTGTGTGTTGTGTGTGTGTGTGTGTGTGAGAGAGAGAGAGAGAGAGAGAGAGAGAGAGAGAGAGAGAGAGAGAGAGAGAGAGAGAGAGAGAGAGAGAGGATAGGGTTTGAGGACTCCAGATGAGGGATAAGGCACACTGAGTGCCCTAACTGGACAGCATGGAGTCCTCCATACCCAACAAGCAGGCCGGTCTAGCGAGCTGAGCTGGCCTAGGCCCGGCTGGGCCAGGGCAGGTAGGTAGGCAGGCAGACCGGACACTGGCCAGGGGGAGTGGACAGCCCTTTGTAGGCTTTCCCGGCTCCCAGCGGCTCTTTGTGAAGTGGCGGCCACTCCACCAGGGACAAAGGCAAGCTGTAGCGGCTTCGCCTGGCTGGCTCCAGGACCGAGCCGCGTTCACACGACATGAAAGACAGCCGTCCAAGTCCTCTGATGTTTTCCATTGCAATATATATATATATATATATATATATATATATATATATATATATATATATATATCCACCAGAGGTCAGAAGCCAGGCATAGGTCAACCGTCTAGAGGTGGCTCAGCTTTGGCGCTGTCAGGCGTCAGGTTGAAGTGAGGAGAGGACTGACATTCCAGTTATCTACAGTGGAGGCAAGGCTTGCAGGAGAGTGTGCCGCACAACACTTTTGTTTCATCTGAGTTGGTGTTTCACTGATGATAACTGTAACTAAAAACCGAAAGTCCCGACTTTCACTAACAAAAATGAACCTTCGACCTTCGAGAACACATCATGATCAAACGCACTAGATGCCGAACTATAAATCATGTCTACACATCAATGGAATAGAGTTGGGCTAGATGCAGCGAAAGATCTACTGGGAAATGTACTGTACTAGCAAACACTGATTTCAAAAGCAACCGAAAGTTACCGTGTCATTTCGCTGAAACATTCAAGCATGCACACAACACAGAAAAGCCCAAGGCAGGAAGTGCCCGTGTGACGTAGGCCTGGAGACGGGAGAGCGGGGTGGCAGACAAGCAGCCTGCCACCCCAGATAGCATCAGCTACACCGGGCCGAGGCAACCCCGGCTGACCAAGGTCGTCCAAAAAATAACAAGGGAGCTGGCTTTGTACGTCCACCCCTCTCTCCCTACCTCTTGCTGACCTGACCGCCCGTCCTCTCGAGGAAGTCTTTTCCATACAGGTCTTGCTCCTTTCTCTGCTTAGGAACACCCAACACCCCCAACAGCCACCCCACACCCTACCTTCCCCGCATCCAGTTCGGGTCCCACAAGAATAAACCTAAAAATGACTGAAAACGCAGACAGCAAAATGGCGATAACCGTCCCCCAGTATCCCGATGAGTTCAACATCAGCTTTCCCGATGCATCTTAATTAAGCATTGTCCATGACAAGACATCACTGGGCACCGACCATTATTTTCTCTCACTGGCGAGACCCTTTAGGTACACACAAGTAACTTCGGTTTAATATACGTTCATCGTTTTATAACGTCTTCTTTGGTAATCCTACAACGTGGTCACATAGACCTATAAGAATTACGACCTGGCATATATTAGCCCAATATGACGCATGTTCGAACACTCATGTATGAGGGAGACTCTGGCATCTACTTTAGACACATTAACTTATGTGATAAACGTTTTCAAATCTTCTCGAAGTCGCTCCTTATCAGTGCCAGATGGCAATCGGCACAACCCAAACTAATTCTTTTCTTTTTGTTCCAATTCTGCTTCCATAACAACAATGGATGAATCTGGTTCTCAAAGTTCCAACACGAAGACCCTGCACCGAGTCATGTTTCAACCACCAGCGCCCTTCTCTCTCTCTCTCTCTCTCTCTCTCTCTCTCTCTCTCTCTCTCTCTCTCTCTCTCTCTCTCCGTCTCTCTCTGTGCGTGTGTGTGTGTTTAAGTGCGCGCGCTCGCGCGCGTTTGTTGTCTGACTGCTAATGACCCATCTTGGCATGAAGGCAAGCTCCACACCATTCTGATCCATCACACAAGATCCCACTATACCACACAACGTTACACAACACCACTTAACAACATACCAAACCACCCAGCTCCAACCAACACCGTACTCACTTACATTACATTACACTACACTATACCATCCGAGAGTGACGTGTATGGTCCTAGAGGTCAGACAGTAACGACGAGCTACTGTCATATCCTAGACCGTAGAGTATCCTAAAACGTACAGCGTGACCTACTTGCATGTTATTAACATGACGTGTTCACCCGCCAAATCTTGTGATTGGACAATGTCCCGCAGAGATGACTTTCCCCCGCCTACTCTTGTTATCTTAACTGTGATTAGCCGGTTGTAACGGTGAGCGTTTTATGAAATCTCGGACCCCAAGATTGTTGTCTTTGCTGAGTGTGATTACACAAACATTTCTAGAGGAAAGTACCATTTGATCGGGTAATAAGGTGAAAGAAAACGATGAAAACCCATATTTCGTCATGTTAATAATATGCAAGTAGGTCACGCTCTACGTTTTAGGATACTCTACGGTCTAGGATATGACACAACGACTAGCCAGACCTCATTACGGGCCAGGTGCGACACACCTCACAGCTTTCCTCCTTCAGTCCATCTTGGACATCCTCCCTCCATCTTGGACATTCGCCGTCCACCCATGTCCAAGCAGGCTCAAGACTGGCCTGGCTACTTGAGTCACAGGAATGTCCAGCAGCTCCATACAACAAAGGCATTCCTCGCCCTCGCAGCGGTCATCCTCGCGCGTCTCTAGCCACCTTTGTCCTTCAGTCTTCGCCTGCTAAATTCATTTCTTTCTCCCTGAAACACTTCCACCCACCCCATATTTCTCTCCTCGATATTCCCCTTTTCCAAAAACCTTATCTGCAACCATCGACAGCGCCTGGGCGGGACGAGTTCCGTTAGACTGTGGCGAAAATTTCACAGCCTGTTCTTGTCAAACGCTCTCCCTTACACTTGTGACAGTATTTCTCTCCTGGACTCATCAGCCACCCTTTCCTTAACTTGCAGACAGTAAAAGACTGAAGCTCAGCGGCCGTTATCACCTGCCAAAGATAGCGGGAAATATCCCCCTCCCGTGTTGTTATTCCTTGAGGCGGCTTTCGAATCTGGCTTGTCCTGACCCTTTCTCAAGTCCCTCAGCAGGCCGCACTGATTAGTTCACACGGATGCCTGACCATGAGAGGCTCATGGTCTAAAGGGCTCTCAGGTCTAATCGCTCTAGTCAGCTGCAAAGTCCCTAAAATGAGCCCCCACCCCACATATCACGACCTCTTCCGACCCCTGACCTAGCGTAAACTGATACACCTAATTGGTCAGCAGCAGTGACCAGCGGCTGACCCCTAGAGGCCCGCAGTAGTCCGGCAGAGTCTAGCTGATCAGAAGGGTCCAAGGACTTCGATAACGGCAAGGATCACGGGAACTAGACTACTGAGCAACTGCACCCACTGATGGCCATTAACCCCCGTCTTGCTCTTGGGAATGGCGGTGGGGATGGGAGAGTCTGGGGGTTCCGGAGGGGGGGGAAGTGGCAGCACATTACACGTAACCTCTGCTGACCTCTCCCAAACCGCCTGGTTGACCTTGAAAGCTCTCCAATCAATGGCCCTGTGGGGTGAGCTCATGCCAGAAACTATTAACCGCTGGCTTGCAGTGCAAACAAACGATGCAGTAGACTCTTGCATCTTTCAATTCAGTGCAACGGATGGCCTTTCTACAATTTTGCATCGTTTCTGTCACTCAACTAATTGTTAAAGGTCAGGGCCCGTATTCACAACGGCGATTTATCGGCGATTTATTTTAACTCCGATTTATCTCTAAACTCAGACGATTCCAACTGCCTGTTCCGCTCTCCCTTGGCTGGAAACCAGTATATATAGCAAAGCGCAACCTATGATCCTCTGACGAGCGTACCTTATCTAACCGATCAAGATAACGCGGGGCTAGGGGATACATCGAGTGTTAAAAAGATAAATCGCCGTTGTGAATACGGGCCCTGGTCCGCTGACAGAAAAGAACACGACGTATGTCTCCAGCCAGCAAAAGCTGGGATCTCTCGTCCTAGCCCAGACTACTGAGTAGTTTCTAGCATTGCTGCCCTTTGTATATATATGCCAAGGATGACTTCTGCTCCACTACCCTTCCAATTCCCCCGTCTACTCACCCCCATATTGATTCTATCATGCCCTTCATTTCCCACATGTCCACCCCCCAATTTCTCCTTATTGACATGGTGGGATCAGGCGGGGCGAGGCGGGGCTGCTGACAAAGGTGACACGTGCTCAACAGATGGGGAGACCTGTCACTCTGTTGACCATCTGCCCATAGGCTGGATCAAGGACTTGGCATAATGATCTTGGCCACGGCTGTCTCACCCGGCAATGTGCGCTGCTACCATCACAACAAGCTTCTCTAGAATCACGTCCACAACTCCCAACCCAAACATGATCAGTATCGCATCTACACCGGTCATTTCTGCGTGCATCTTCACTGCCTTCAGTAAAATCTTTTTCATGACCATATTTACCACCTAAGTCGTCTTCGGTAACTGTTTGGGGAAGAAAAGCCACCAAAAACATAAAACCCAACAGTCACTGAATGCCTATGCATTACCACACACATGTACTGACAGTGTGCAAGGAATGAGAAGAAGAATGAATACTGAAAGTTAAGCAAAATCAGAAGACTGCACCGTATGGCGATCCCTCCATACTCTGCTTCTAACACAGCAGATGCATTAACAAAAAGCATAGAACTTCTGACACTGCACACTCCTTGACAGCCGTGAACCAAACGCTCTCGTGTCATTCTTGTATCCGTGGCAATGGAAAGAAATCACTGCATACATTTCGACAATTTGGGTGTCACCTACCGAAAGAAAGGAGGAGAAACCTTGGCAGGTGACAGCAATGCTACAGACGCAATGAAGCCATCAAGCCTACAGCTGTGCTTTTTGTTACCTACAGAGCGGTCTCGTGTGCGGACCCATCAATTCTGGAAAGTCACAGAGTACAAACTGGGCGAAAGAAACCTGCACCAGGAGTGCATAAGCAAACCCCTTGAACAAAACATTCTACATGTACAGTGCTCCTGTGCTACCCGCCTAGAGGGGTGTATCTGGCAACGGGAGAATTCCCGACCAGGATGGCCTGCATAACTATACTGGTCTACATAACTACAATGGCCTGCGTAACTACCGGCGTAATTACAATGGCCTGCATAACTACCTCCGTAACTGCAATGGCCTGTTTAACTAACCGCGTAACTGCAATGCCTTCATAACTACATCCCTAACTACAATGGCCTGCTTAACTACAATGGCCTGTGTAACTACCTGTATAACTACCATGGCCTGCCTAACTACAATGGCCTGCGTAACTACAATGGCCCGCGTAACTACCATGGCCTGCGGCCTGCGGAACTACCACGGCCTGCGTAACTACAATGGCCTGCGTAACTACAATTGCCCGCGTAACTACCATGGCCTGCGGAACTACCATGGCCTGCGTAACTACAATGGCCTGCGGCCTGCGGAACTACCACGGCCTGCGTAACTACAATGGCCTGCGGCCTGCGAAACTACCACGGCCTGCGTAACTACAATGGCCTGCGTAGGCCTGCGTAACTACAATGGCCCGCGTAACAACAATGGCCTGCGGCCTGCGGATCTACCACGACCTGCGTAACTACAATGGCCTGCGGCCTGTGGAACTACCACGGCCTGCGTAACTACAATGGCCTGCGTAACTACAATGACCTGCGTAGGCCTGCGTAACTACAATGGCCTGCGTAACTACAATGGCCTGTGGCCTGCGGATCTACCACGACCTGCGTATCTACAATGGCCTGCGGCCTGCGTAACTACAATGGCCTGCGCAACTACAATGGCCTGCGCAACTACAATGGCCTACGTAACTACAATGGCCTGCGCAACTACAATGGCCTGCGTAACTACAATGGCCTGCGTAACTACAATGGCCCGCGTAACTACCATGGTTGCGGCCTGCGGAACTACCACGGCCTGCGGAACTACAATGGCCTACGTAACTACAATGGCCTGAGTAACTGCAATGGCCTGCGTAACTGCAATGGCCTGAGTAACTACAATGGCCCGCGTAACTACCATGGCCTGCGGCCTGCGGAACTACCACGGCCTACAATGGCCTACGTAACTACAATGGCCTGCATAACTACAATGGACCGTGTAACATTATGACAGACGGGTGGCAGGAGAAGAGGTGTGCAGTCCAGAGCAGAGTGGGCTTCCACAACGGCGTGACGCCTCATCTAAATCTAATCGTACAAGGCGCCCGGGACCATGTATCAAAAGGGGGAAACGGCTCACGGCCCACTTCGTATCTCGCCAAGAGCACCATTAACTGATTAGAAATGGTCGACGCGCCGCAATAAACACCGCCGTGCAACCTTGAGTGCACCTCCGCCTCTCTGTCTGACCCCGGTGTAGATGTGTCCTCCCTCGGAAAATACATCACGAGCTGTTTGACACTTGGCAGGTATTGAATCTCCTTCAGGACTTTTTCCCCCCCCCAGGCCAATTCAGGAGAATAAATATAATATTTTGGCACGCGGCCTGGTGGAGAGCGGGTACATATCTGGCGGCGGGTGCAGGGGGAACGGAGTGCGTGCGGGCCGCGCAAAGCGCAGGCATGACACTTGGCAGGTTTAGAATTTCAGCAAACGATCGCCAACACCCATTCAGAAAGAAAATCAAACGAGGAGCGTGTAGATCTCAGCGGAGCCTTCTCCGAAACAGACTATAGAGCTGGCGGGCGCTATCCCCCCCTCCCCAGCCCCACATCCCCCTCAAAGCCCCGACCCCTGTCAAAACTGTAATGGGAGTTTGACACGAAAATTACTGAGCCTCTTCCTCCTGCGCTGGGAAAGAGCGAGAGAGCGAGAGAGAGAGAGAGAGAGCGAGAGAGAGAGAGAGAGAGAGAGAGAGAGAGAGANNNGTACAGATCAGATTGGACCGAGACGGACGATTTTTAGTGACGATGACGTAATAATGAAAAGTGACGTATGACAGCGACGAAAATGACAGTTAGGAAAAATATGGCGCGCGAGAAGGACGTGGCGTTTCGGCGTGTTATCGCTGGGAGTGATTGCTGGGAGAAGTAGTGGCATCATGGGTGTAGGGATAAGTCGAACCGTGATGACTCTGGCCTATGAAGAGAGGTAAGAGTCTGTCCTGATTTGTTCATGGAGCAGAAATGGATGAGGTCGTTGTTGTGAGCAAGTGAGAGCTTGTGGAGCTGTTGGCGCCTTTGAAAGCGCACTCGCCATCGCTGTACGTTTGTTGCCAAACCAGTAATTAAAGATCTTCCCAGAAAACTTCAGACGAAGTCCTAATTCTACTTTCCTGGCGCGAGCTGGGACGGACCGAAAGTTAGAGACCACCTTACCGTAACAGTTGCATGGAATTGGGAATTCCAGGCACACTGCCCTGTGCAACGATTCATCGGCTCTCATGACCTAACAGGCGAATGTACCCGTATGTAGTGCATTTACACCTGTGCTCTTGTTTAGACGAAATACCTCGTTTCAAAGTGCTGTCGTTTTATATATATATAAAGGTATGGGTATCAATAAAGCAACAAGCAAAAAGATGGTAGTATATGAGATTCTAAACTGCTGTGAAGATATCAATCCGTCTTCAATATTTTCGTGCGTGGAAAGACCGCTCTCTGTAGAAAGAACTTGGAGTATACCTGTTTGTTCCATGACTGCCACGGTTAATGTGGTTTTACCGTGTAGCCGATTGGCTGAGACGCACTGTCAATCATTCCTCAGAAGTACTGATTGGATCGAATACTGCAACCACTAGGCACGTTCCTTCTCACTGGATCATTGATTCGATGACGAGACTATGGATCTATTTCGTGGGCTCAAGCTGCATTACTACTTACTCCCTCGTCACAGGGCCGAAAAATGAATCCTCACGTATGGACCTGGTGTCCTCCAAGACACGGCCCACCTGACATGTTCAACGACAAAGGCTGACCACACCACAGGGCCGGAGTCACCAAGTCGTCTACAGGCATTGCGCGATGAGCAGGCTCAGTGAGTCGTGCAGTGGCAGGGGGGGGGGCAGCGCCGCTCATCCGTCGCTTGCTTTCACGAACCACTACGCATCGTTTGCACAGGGGTCCTCATGAACAGCTCGCAGAGAAGGGAATGCCAAGACGGAGAGAAGAGGGTCCCGCAACTTAACGTCATCGAGACTTTATGTGCAAGGCAACGAGAGAGAGAGAGAGAGAGAGAGAGAGAGAGAGAGAGAGAGAGAGAGAGAGAGAGAGAGAGAGAGAGAGAGAGAGAGAGAGAGAGAGAGAGAAAGATAAGAGTTGGGCAGAGCGATATAAAGTCAGTCAGCCAGTCAGTCAGCCAGTCAGTCTCACAGTCAGTCTGTCAGCTGAGCAAACATGACTGGGAAAGAAACAAACACCAAGGTCAAATGGTGACTCCCTACGTGTAACAGCCGATCAAAAAGTCACATTACCCACAACCACACCCTCCATTCACTCACCACTCACTCACTGCACATGTGTCGAGAGTGCCTCGAGGAGCAGGCAGGACAACTGGCGATGAGCCAAGACAGTAAGGAGGCAACAGAATGATAGCTTACGACAACGAGGAGGAGGAGGAGGAGGAGTAGGAGAAGCAGGAGGAGCAGGAGGAGGAGCAGGAGGGTGGTGGTTTGTGAGGATGGAAGTGGAGTAATCTGGAGGGGAGATACAATTTAAGAGAGAAGACGTTTGGGGAAGGGAGGGGAGAGAGTATGCATGTAGGTGGGGTACGGGTGGAAGTGGAGAGTAATAATAGGTGGGAGATGAGGAGAAAGTGGGGGTGAACTCCATGGCAAGTGACGGTCATGCAGGCTGCCTGCTATTGAATTCCAGTAACTGCATAATTCAGGGCGAGCCAGGACAGGGCAGTGCGGACACTTGTCATTATCGCCTCCTTCCTTTCTTCTCATCCCCACCACCTCCCGGTCCTTCCTTCCACCCCCACCATCTCCCCGTCTACCCCCCACCCCCATCTCCAGTTAGTCCTCAGACACCAACACATAGAACACAGGTATTTAACCAAGCATAGGTAGAACGCGAAAAATTCAAAGCCAAGAAAGACACCAGTGGGTGGGTGAGTCAAGACGGGTGTGTAAGAGGAATGAAGTGTAGAAACAATCCAACAGGAGAGCGAAGTAAGGCACGTATCCACAAGACAGGCATACAACATAGTGCGTACGAGCTTTTCCAAATGGAGTATGAATAAATGAATTGCTTAAATTGGGGAAATTGCCATGGAAATACTTTTTACTTTCAAGCCTAGCAACGATGGATTCATCACCTGGAGCTGAGTACTACTGTCCAATCTGTTAATGGTTTTACTCTGTCTCTCCCCCCCCCCCCCCCCCTCCTCCTTCTCCCCTGTTGCATACACACACACAGCCATGGAGGCACCAAGGTGGAAGCGGCAGATGCGCTGAATCTCTCAGTGTTCACCTTCTCCACCAGCAGACCAGACCCCTCTCACTCAATCTGCAGCATGGGCCACATCCCTCAATCATGCCCTCTAACCCCCCACCCCTGTGGCCTCATCCCCTGGACTGCAGTCTTCCAGGAACAAGAGAGAGAGAGAGAGAGAGAGAGAGAGAGAGAGAGAGAGAGAGGGGGGGGGGGGGGGGGAGGGAGGGGGCGAGGGAGGGGGGGGGGGGAGAAGAGGAAGGAATGAACCAGTCCTTGCCATGCTTGTCAGGAAACACAACACGCTGTGGCAGTTGTAGTCGTTTTCCCTAGACCCCCACCTCATTTCATTGTTTCAGGACTGCCATGACTTTTCCCTGTTGTCAGGACATGTGCTACTTGTTGCTGAGCCTACACTTTCCCCAAGGGAATGAGAGGGAACCAAAGAAGGAGGGAGGGAGGGAGAGAGGAAGGGGAGGGGAGGAAACTTTACACAGGGAGGCCAGTCCTGCCCCAACAGCCCGGATATGTCTGGCACATGCACAGTACAGAAAAACAATAATAAGGGAAAGGTCCCAGTGGATGCATAACACACATCGGCAGTGCAGTAGTGTGGGTTTTCTTGCATGCACACGTGTGGCACATTTTAGTGTATTTCAAACAAGCTTTATCCTGGAACTGGAAGGACAGAAAAACAAGACAGAATCCCCACTTTCAGGCCATTAAGAACAGCCATTTCCCATAGGGCTATTACTACGTGTGCGAAAATACAAAAACAAAGAAAACAACAAAACAGCTCTGTAAAGCATGATTACAAGCATTCACATTACTATGCAAAAACATTTTTACTTACATATCCACTTCAGAATATTTCATTCAGCTACTGAGTCTAACATTTTCCTTCATTACAAAATAAGCAATACCAAGATGTGAACATGTTGCTATGGATTTCTTGAATGAACAACACAAATGTTAAACAGATCAGCTTCTAGCTCTATTTCAAATACACACACACACACACACACACACACACACACACACACACACACACACTAAAGTACAGTTACACTTCATATTAAAGCACCCAAGCCATTAAAATCAATTGTTTACAATTGAAGGAATCTGAAAATGCTGCACTACAAGTACAACCCATTTCCCTGTCAATTTCCAGTATCTGGCTGATGCATTCTCTATTTCTTTGTGTCCATGCTATGTGCAAGTCTATTCTCTCATACTCCACATCCACACCTACATGTACATTCTATCCTTCCAAATGAAGCAGTGCAACATTTCAAAGCAAAGAGAGGTAGGAAATGGGCAATATATACAGAGGAAGCAACAGTACACATGGTTACACTGGTGGAGATGACTCATTAATCTGGACTATCCATGGGACAGGAGCTGGTCAGGCACTATGCTACAACTCATTCGTCAAGGCCCCAGCCCAGGCTAACACTTGTGGGACACCTGCAGAACTCCCCACAGCTCCCACCAACTCCTTGGGAAGTCACTGGCAAGAACACCTTGAAGCTTGTTCTCACTCCATCCATCACAAAAAATCCAGACCAGTTCTTGTCTGCAATCCAGGCAATCAGAAATGCCTCCAACACACCCCTATGTAATGTTGCATGTCATGTATGATGTAGAGCTGTTTCTTTAGGCAGAGATATCTTCAGACAGATTAGTTATTAGCATCAGTCACATGCATTTATATGTAGAGTCTGTACAAATAAAGGCGGGTACACATGATTCCATCTGAAAGTTTTATGTGTCCAAATAAACAAATATAACCTTGACATGCTGTTAGACTTTTGCACTGAAGCCAAAAACCATAAACGCCATCATAATTCAGAAGCTACAAAAAATAGTCACACACAAGGCTTCTTCTATGTTCAAGGAGACTATGTCAGAGAAAGCAATGTATAACTATGAAAAGTGAAGGAATGGATAACAAAAGGTTGATTTTTTTAAAATTATGTAATGATCATACAACCTTATGGTCATTTACAGATTAAAAACCTGAACATGTTTTCAGAACACACAAACTGAACCGTAAATATTCTGTTATAATTAATATAGCCAGTTTTTCATTCTCATCAATGACTACATGATTCAGTGGTAAGCCTGAGGCAAAACATTAACTGCATCCAACTTCTTACTGATGAGCAATATTGATCAAAGAGAAAAGGTTTTTGTCAAGAGTGCATGGCAATTTCACTGTAATGGTTTGTGGCAATCTAAATTCCCATAGTGCTCCCAAAGATAAATACATATTTCCGCAGCATACAATGCCTCTACGACTAAATGCAGATCTATGCATAAGAACTCTGAACACTACTTCCATACTAACTATTGGGTTTCCTTCAAGAAATGCTATGTGTGTGCAAAAAGTAAAACTATAAATTATGGCAGCAACATTCCATTTGTTGCAGGGACCTTCAATAAACAGCCAGGAACTGGGAGAGAACATCACTGGGCAACTTCGCTGTGCTGTGAAGTGGGCACGTGCCAACATCAACAGATCAGCGTCTAATTGAGTGATCTCATTCTAGGGGAACACTCTGAGGCACTGCAATTAGAGAAGCCATTATCACTGGTCAAGTCCTATTATCTCACGTAATCAGGCAAGCCGCCTACCAGCTGCGAGGTCAACTGAGGTGAGGGGGGGATGGATAGAAGCAGGAGACCGGGGATTGCCGCCCGCTACTAGTACTACCACGCTACCAGCCCTACCCTCTTATCACCCTCGCGTAATAGCCCAGTCAGGTTTGTTTACATTCGCACCTAAGCACTCCGGCCTCTGAGGTGATATGGAAGAGGTCACACTGAAAGAACAGGAGGAATTTTCTGGTGATAAACTAAGTGAAACAGTGAGACTTAAACCAAAGGCTGTGCCTGGGAATACATATCACTTTTTACACTCCCGCTTAACCCCCCCACAGCATCCCACCTCATTCGTCCAAAGCCGGTGTTGATACAACAGTATTCTAACGGGATCGTGCCACGGTTCCGTTACGCGAGACGTTCCTTCTTCGTCGCCGGGATCATACATCTACGAGAACCTCTACGGCTTTTCGGCAGCAGATCCCGCGAAAGGGAGCCAAGAGAAACCCAAAAAGGTTGCCGTTTCTCATATTTCCCCCGAATCCCGTGTCAAGACATGGCCAGAATAAACCAACATGGCCGTCGGCAAGTCTCATTTACACATTCCCTCCAAGTAGGTATGCCCTCGAGTCTTCGGTACCAGTAATCAGAGGAGTGATCGGTGGGTCATCAGCCAGGATCAGAGAGCACTGATAGTAAGCAGAATATGCCTCTGCAACAACGCAGAGCATTAGACATGCTGTTCTGGAACAGTGACCTGTCATGCATAATACAACACAAGCCAGGGGGAGAGAGGTGCAGAAATCTAAACAGCGAGTACTCACCGCCACACACTGCTAATATCCCACAGAAGATGATCAACTTGGCGGTATGCCCCATGTCAGCGGACACTGGTGATCATCTGAGAATCTTTTGGTGCGGATCTGACAGAAGACTGACAATCCTGTGCCCTCATGAGGCCCTCGTGTACTTGCTTGCTGAACTTAGGCCACAACACTTTATTTTCGACATTAGTATTCGTGCGCATCTAGACCTCCTTTTCATAACTTCATCTTTTTTGCTTTGCCCACTTTTAACAGCAAAATATCAAATATGCATCATATTTCTATTAATATTGACTAGTATTTTGCAGCTTTTCACAATTTCTATCGAATAGATGAGCTAACTATTTAGGTACTAGATTGTTTAGCGGAGGCGCGCATTCCTCTTGTGGAAAGCTCAGGGCACCTGTTCCTAGGCAAACTAGTCGCCGTTTGATCACTGTTCCGCTGCTTTTACGTTGCTGTATAGCTGAGACAGACAATATCGGCCTAACCTGTTCAGCTTTCCCAGTGAAAGGTCGGCCTCCGAACTCACATGGGCCGCGCTTTCGAGGGCTCGGCATCTGCTGAGAAAAACGAATCTATCGCACATTTGGTGTAATCATGAGAGAAGTATCCGACGTTGCACTTGTACATGCATCGTAGGAGTAATTCGATGATGAAAAAGTTTTTTTCTCATTCTGAGGGTACAGATCACGATGTAAACAACTTGTGCTCTGCCAACATGTTTATCTCGATTGTAGTTAACACAAAGAGGCTACTGTTGCAGTGTTGCAGGTGGAAGTCGCATTTATAGACACGCCCAAATCTTGTTCATGATTTGATCCTTAGAAATGATTGCCTTTGAATACACAGTTTCATGCATTTCCCTTGTGGTTCTTTCCAAACCGTACATCGATCTATACTCGATCGGTACGTGACTGCGACGGAGCATCGATCAGTTCAACTGACTGTTTTGGCACGCACCTCATTATTTTAATATTTGGAGCGATAGCCTAAGGAAACACACAAACAAACAAACAAACAAACACACATTGCTTTGTCTTTTGCAGTTTTATTTTTTGCCATCGTTTGCTTGTTAATTGTGGGTTTCAATTTTTAATAAGTTCGTCTTGCTGCGGTTTAATGACAATGAATACGCATTAAGGATAGTAATGCAGTTTGCACTCAATGATAACGCAACTCTAATAACATAATGGGCAATTCACATGCTTGGAACCAAAAGTCATAACTACTGATAAAGAATTTCAACAAAACTATTATCGCCCTAAACTGTGCGCACTTGACTCTTTTTACTTGGATTGCCTCGGGCTGTGCAGTATACGAGAGCGCCTTTCTGTCTGTTGATGTATTGGGGGAGGGTGAAGATCACGCGCGCGCGCGCGCGCGCACACACACACACACACACACACACACACACGCACAAATAACACGCACACATAACACTCGCGCGCACATACGCGTATGTATAGGGGTGAAGAGAAAAGTCACACTCTTGTTATGTAGAATAGCGGCCCTTTAGAAAAAATATTTACTGGCGCAAATGATTCCAAAACTGACAGCATAAGATGATAGACTGATCGAATAAGTTTTCTTCTCCCACTCCCAGCTTCATGATAACATCAGGAGGAATAGTTACACCCTCGGTTCAAAAGTATGTCATGTTAATGCGCGTAGACTTTTCCGGTAAGCTTTATTTACGATCAACATCAGGTCGATGGGAAGGCGTCTTTAATAAAAGAGCATTAGCTGTGCACCTTGCATGCCATACGTGCTGAGCAAGGCCACTTGAGGAATTGGAGGACGAAATATCTCACGGAAAAGCCTTGTTAAGTCAAGTCAGAATCAGTCTATCACAAGCCTAAACAATCGGAATGAATGGATGGAGGTTTACAGCCTTGCAGCCTTTGTCGGCTGTAGGCAAGGCCAGTAACTACGCGCGCGCGCACACACACACACACACGCACATGCACATACACACACGCGCGCGCGCTCACACACACGCACGCACACACACACGCACGCACGTACACACACACACGCACGCACGTACACACACACACGCACGCACGTACACACACACACGCACGCACGTACACACACACATGCACACACACACACACACGCACGCACTCAAACACACGCACACATTACTAGGGCTGGTTAGAGAACGAGTCGAGTGCGTCTCGATTTTCATATTTCTTCGCCTTTTACGAATCTCGTAGGGAAATGTAGTGGGTCTGTTGTTACCACCAACTCACGGTGGGTGAAATGCAGGCGCCCTTAATTGCCAGTGTTACTCCTGTAAGTCTATTGCGATAGCGTCAATTGCTCTTTGAATAATAATAATAATCCATGAAATTTGTCAAATTGAAGCGTTCTCTAGAAAAGATACAAATTTACCAATGAAGAAGTAGCAGTGCAGGTTAAATTTGCTAGTGTTAGAAAGGCATGCACAGCATTTGTCTTACAGAAAGTGATAAGAATCCCTTGCAGACAAGGCCATTTGCTGTCACTGAAGAGGAGCACATTGAGAGCTGGTCCGCATCCCGGGTGGACGCGACCATACCCTGACACCGAAGAGGTTATGAAGAGCTTGGGACAGGCATGCGATTCCAGAAGAGAGGACGCGGAACATGCACGCCTAGCACGGACAGGAATGTCGCCCCGGTACATTCTGAAGTGGGGGCTGTCGCTGTTCATCTGCCATGGGGAAAATTCACCTCGTTCTGTACATTGCTCGACGGGATGAACAAGTCGCTGGCACATCGTCATGGCACGGCAGCAATGATGTGGCGCTCGTGCTGGGCTCAAGCATTCTGAACACAGAGATGTAATACTATCTCTGACACAGGTTGGTCACGTGACTTCGAATCCACATTCCAATGATTCTACCAATCAAAATTCAACATGATCAGAAGACCATTGAGAGTAAAAAGAGGCGATTCTATTTCACTCCAATTATTTATCCCGATAGATAAACACAAACTTGGTGTTCTAATAAAACTAATCTATGAGATTTTCAGGAAATCATTTGAGAACTACTTTTAGCGCGAACGTGTCTATAAGGTTGTAAACTGCCTTGCGCACGTGCGATTGTGTATATACAGTAGTCGCCGCTTATTAAAAACACATTGGGACCGAACAAAAGTGTTTTTAATAAGCGGCGTTTTTATTAACCGGCACTTCCCGCTTCACCAAGCCGTTGCGTTTCTTCCACCTGTTAAACCACCCATTTGTAGCTTTGAATTCGGAGCGACCAAGCTGGGAAGCAATCTGTTCCGCCTTCTGACACAGGATTGGGCCGTTTACAGGTGTGTTGCGCGCTTGGATAGAGTCGAACCACCGCTTTAAGCCATCTTCTGTCTCTTTATCCTTCCCGCAGCGCCGACGCTTCCTTTGGCCTTGACTGGAGCCCTCTGCGATATCAGCCCTAAGTTCATCTTCTTTTTTCAGTGTCTGGCACAGAAATGATGCCGACACACCCAAAATGTCAGCACCCTCCCTCAAACTTTTAGAATTTAGCTCTCGGTAGCGATCAAGCAAGTCCACTTTGTCTTTGGGTGTCATTTCTGTTCTTTTTCTTTTCTTTGGAGCTGAAGTTAAAGCCATTTTCTGATTCACTGCTTATCCAGCGAGACTAGACAGTGTTGAATTGACATCTGACGGTTTGCTGACAAGGTACGTGTAATCACTGTTCACACAAACGCTGAAGCGTCTTTAGTTGTCATCTAACGGTTTGCTGACAAGAATTCACAACCAGAGATCGACTCTGACCCTCCGAACTCGCTCAATGAAGTATAAATATTGCTGTTGTATTCAAAGTCCTTATAATTAGTAGAGTTCACAATATTACACTCTTGTGATTCGAATTTTACCGCACACAAGTTTTACATTCATGGGAAATCGATGTTTAGAAAATGAACTGACCGAAAAATGGCTGCCAGTATGGAGTGTATCACAACAAGCGGAGGAATACACTCAGGATGTGATATGGCATTCAGCGTGGCTGTTCAGAACGGTGGTATGCATGTTATGGAAGAATTTAGGCTATCACGTGACCAACCTG
>JAWQFJ010003254.1:117721-123171 GCA_034096865.1 Theodoxus fluviatilis | reverse complement strand
GCTTTGGGAACCTCAAACCTGGTTCCTGGATCCTTTCGAAACCAGCTCGCGAACCGAAAGTTCGTCCTGTGAGGAGACTATGGCACGCGAACCTCGTTCGACAATCCTTTCGAGCTTGGTTCGCGGGCCTAGCGTTCGCCCAGTTAAAACCCTGTGGGTTGGGGGTCAGAAAAGACCCACCGCGTCTCCCTACGCGATTCGTAAGAGACGAATATCTAGGGACATCGTGACTTAATTTACGCTTACTCCAAACTATTCTGATAATGTTCGTGCTTGATGGCCTTGCATAGCCTACACAGGCGGATGGGCCGTATAACACCATCCATCCATCCATCCATCCATCCATCCATCCATCCATCCATCCATCCATCCATCCATCCATCCATCCATCCATCCATCCATCCATCCATCCATCCATCCATCCATCCATCCATCCATCCATCCATCCATCCATCCATCCATCTATTCATCCATTCATCCATCCATCCATCCATTCATCCATCTATTCATCCATCCATCCATCCATCCATCCATCTATTCATCCATTCATCCATCCATCCATCCATCCATCCATCCATCCATCCATCCATCCATCCATCCATCCATCCATCCATCCATCCATCCATCCATCTATTCATCCATCCATCCATCCACCCATCCATCCATCCATCCATCCATCCATCCATCCATCCATCCATCCATCCATCCATCCATCCATCCATCCATCCATCCATCCATCCATCCATCCATCCATCCATCTATTCATCCATCCATCGCCCAGTTAAGAACAGCCTTTAAGGACACTCCACGGCCAGAGGAGTTAGACCCAGGTGGGGGAGAAAGACGAAAGCTGCTTCTCTTAAGTTCATAGAGTGGGCTGGTTCACTCCTGTAAAACTTGTCTGCAAATGGGGGACTCCCGACCTCAACCACCATTGAATTTTTTTGCAGGAACGCAAAGGATCGAAATTCTATCATGATAATTATTTCCTAGCTTAATTCACTAACTTCATATCCTCTCTTCGACTTAAGCGTACTACACTTTTATCAAAATGCAGCACAAGCAGGTTGCGAAGCAGTTTTGTAAAAGGCAATGCTTTGCATCGCATTAAAAATGACCAAATAAATATTCTGCCCAACGTTTTACTGTAGTATTGGCATGCATGACTGCAAAACCGTGGCATTTCGCTCTGGCACTCTGCATTCCGTATGTGGTCGATATTGTGGTTGTAGCTTTCTGAGCTGACTGGACAAAAGATGATCCATGATAACATGCATTCCACGATCTTTATCATTTCTGTTTGTGTAGTTTTAAATGTCCATATTGATATCTAAACCAAAAGTTTCATTTTGGAAGCATCTGTTTCGATTGACTTTGCAATACCTCTCTTTTGGATTGGCCCAGACCCAAGGCTTTGGCAAAATATCAAACGTTCATTTTAGTTCATCTCTCAACGAACACGGTTGGAAAAAAGCAAGCCAGGTTGAATAGCCAATCCATTCTTTTTAAACCGAGTTTTTCGAAATCAGCGTAACAGCTGAAGTAGAGACCGCACACCACTGCAAGTTTGCATGGAAGGGAAATGACTTCTGCCAATCTGATTTGAGATTGTGATCGCTATTTCCGTTGTATTGATTTCAGGGAACTGCCTTTCTTTGGGGTCAACGTGACATGCGTTCCTTATTCAGATTTCATCAAGAAAATTTAATATTTTGCCCTCCAACACACACACTCTCTCTCTCTCTCTCTCTCTCTCTCTCTCTCTCTCTCTCTCGCTCTCTCTCTCTCTCTCTCTCTCTCTCTCTCTCTCTCTCTCTCTCTTTCTATCTCTCTCTTTCTCTCTCTCTTTCTCTCTCTCTCTCTTTCTCTCTCTCTCTATCTCTATCTCTGTCTCTCTCACCCTGTGGGTTCGAGGTAAAAATTGACCCACCGCGTCTCCCTACGCGATTCTTAAGAGGCGAATACCTAGGGACACCGTGACTTGATTAGTGTTTACTATAAAACTGTTCTAGCGATTTTCGTGCCCAATGGCCTTACATAGCCTACAAAGGCTGATAGGCCGTAAAACTCAATCCATCCATCCATCCATCCATCCATCTCTATCTCTCCTCTCTCTCTCTCTCTCTCTCTCTCTCTGAGTCTCTCCCTCTCTCTGCCCCCCTCCCACTCTCTCTCTCTCTCTCTCTCTCTCTCTCTCTCTCTCTCTCTCTCTCTCTCTCTCTCTCTCTCCCTCCCTCCTGTTCTCCTCCCGTCGAACCATCGATCTCCTCTCCCCTCCACCTCCAGATTACCACTATCTCCATTCCCTCTGCTCTCCTGCCCTATTCCCCTTGTGATTTACAATCAGAAGCCATTTGTTCTGTGGGAAACTAGATCCCGAGCGCATTTATAGGACCGAAACATAGTTTTCAACAGCATGACGCTATTGGCTGAAAATTGGGGCTGAGAGCAACCTGCTGTTGACCAAACTAGTCAGTGTGTGGAATCGATACCGATGGTCTGTGCTGTCTGCGAGAGCCAATGCATGGCTGAAGTGGGTTTTCCCCCCTGCTATGTTTGCAATGCGAGCTTGTGAAGACAGGTGCAGCCTTAACTTCAGGCACCAACAGATCTCAAACTTCTGCAGTGAAATATGATCTGATGTGCCGTGTCATACACACAGGAATAACCAAACACGTATGGTGGACATAACTATTATTTATTGATATCTGACTCAGTGATTGCTATATATAAAATCTCATCTCAGTCCAGCGTTGTTATACGACCGGAGCCGATCGATGCCTCCTTCATTAAAACCTGGAACCCCTGGCTGCTGGGCTCTCGGGGCCAGGGGCGGTCTCACGCTGCCCAAAAGGCTACCGAGGCTGCCCAAAAGGCTACCGAGGCACCCTGGGACAGGTCAGATCATTCAGATCCAACCGTGCTCTCAAACCACCATGACAACAGATTATGCCCTACCCACGCGCAACAACAAACCTGGAGCCAAAGGGAGTATGCTACCCAACAAACATGGAGCCAAAGGGAGTATGCTACCCAACAAACTTGGAGCCAAAGGGAGTATGCTACCCAACAAACTTGGAGCCAAAGGGAGTATGCAACCCAACAAACTTGGAGCCAAAGGGAGTATGCAACCCAACAAACTTGGAGCCAAAGGGAGTATGCAACCCAACAAACTTGGAGCCAAGAATGAGGGAGTATGCAACCCAACAAACTTGGAGCCAAAGGGAGTATGCAACCCAACAAACTTGGAGCCAAAGGGAGTATGCAACCCAACAAACTTGGAGCCAAAGGGAGTATGCAACCCAACTTGGAGCCAAAGGGATAATGCAACCCAACAAACTTGGAGCCAAAGGGAGTATGCAACCCCAACTAGCATCACTACATGCGTCTACCAGTCAAACAGAAAAATCGACCTCCGAGCCCCACTCGCCATTCCCACCGGCAAGAACATCCTCTTGTGTAGCCTTCTCAACCCAGTGTTGCTACCACCGCCATGGAGGTTTTGTTTTTCGATCGGTTAGTTAGTTCGTTCGTTAGTTATTCGGCAGAATTACTCAAAAAGTTCAATGCGGATAATGCTGAAATTTGGTTCAAGGTAAGTCATTTCACCTAGGAAACTTCGTAAAATTTTGGAGGCTATCCGTTACCTCGTTTTGGAATTACAACAAGACAGAGAAATGTTATCGCCGTAAGCCAGCGTGTGCTGCAAGCCAGCGTAAGCGTTCCACGCTAAGACACCGCTAGCAGGCGCTAGAATGAACTGTTGCGACAGGCCTGGCTAGCAGAACATGCTGCCTGAATTATACATGCCTTGGAGGAGCTGCTGTGGTACCACCACCGCTGTGGCTGCCTTGGCGGAGGTTTGCGCTCTCCGAGTGCTTCCCAGTTATCAAAATTAATAAAAACAAGACAATTCAATGCTGAACGATTTCACCTTGACACTTGTCCAGTTCTCAATTGGCTATATTTTCAATGCAAAAGGTCTTTGATGATTTTAAAAACTTGTTGATATCTTCTGCTTGATCTCTTTCCCATCTTCACACGAATGTTGCACAAAGCCCCCTCCGCCTCTCGTCCCCCCTGTGCATCCCCCCTCTCTCTCTTCCGCCCGCCAAGCTCCATTCCTCAAAAACAGGAGTTGCTATACGACCCATGCCACGAGGAAACGTGGTTGTAGACTGCGTTGAATTTCGGAATGTAAAAAAAACCCACACGCGCGGTCGAGGTGAAGGTCACGGTGGGAGGTCAGGGGAGATAAAAAATACTCTACGGTCTAGGAGAGGGATAGGAAGGGGAAAGGTGGTTGCGGGATTGGGGGGGGGGGGGGGGGGGAGAGCATGGAGAGGGGACAGCCCACGGTAATTGCATTGTCAGGACTGCTGATCTTGTTAGGACTGGGGCAGCGCCTATAATGGAGGTCAGAGAGTTCAGCCCAGACTCACCTAACCATGCTCTGTTCTCTTTGCACACAGCACACTTACACAGAGAGAGAGAGAGAGAGAGAGAGAGAGAGAGAGAGGTGGGGGAGGGGCCGAGGGAGATGGGGGGCAGCAAAAGGTGGGATGGGGGTGGCAATGGAGGAGGGGGCGGCAAGGGTAGGAGGGGGTTAGGGAAAAGAAGTAGGAAAGGAGAACTTGAAGAAGGGAGAAAAGGGAGAGGCAGATCAGGGGGAGGAGAACGTGGCGACGACGACGACGTTGAAGAAGAAGAAGAAGAAGAAGAAGAAGAAGAAGAAGAAGAAGAAGAAGAAGAAGAAGAAGAAGAAGAAGAAGAAGAAGAAGAAGAAGAAGAAGAAGTGATGGTGGTGGTGATGATGGTTAGAATTAGTGGTGGTGATGGTGGTGGTGGTGGCAGTGGTGTTGGTGGTGGTTAGTGGTGGTGGTGGTGGTGGTGATGGTAGTGGTGGTAGTGGTAGGGATGGTAGTGGTGGTAGTGGTGTTGGTGGTGGTTAGTGGTGATGGTGATGGTGGTTGTGATGGTGATGGTATATAGTGGTGGTGGTGGTGGTAGTAGTGGTGGTGGTGGTAGTAGTGATCGTGGTGGTGGTGGTGGTGGCGCAGAAGAACTAAGAATGGTTATTGTGATACGTTCGTTTTTAGCACAACAGCATTTGTAAGTAAGCAACTGGGCCACGTGTGCCTGTTAACAAAGGGTCTTACCACCGCGTCCTCCGGCCCCACGATTCCACCACCAAAGCTATAACAGCACACAGACTCCCATGTGTAGAGTGCACTGCTCGATTTCCCCCGTAAAACCCATCCCCGTTGCAGGCCTTCTCATTTCAATACTTCACTGTCAGTTTCAGAGACACTCCCCTGTGGGTTGGAGGGTAAAGTAGGCCCACCGTATCTCCTTCATCATTCGTAGAAGGCGGTTAACAAAGGAAATCGTGACTAGACGTGCGCTTGCTCTAACCAGCTCTAGGATCAATGACCCTACATAGCCAACAA
>JAWQFJ010003254.1:105221-112721 GCA_034096865.1 Theodoxus fluviatilis | reverse complement strand
ATCTCGTGCCCTGGAGATTGGTGGGCCGCGAATGTCCTTGAGCGACGCAACAACAAAAAATCACTCCTCCAAGAGTGACGCAAAGACTTGACGCTTTCTATCTCAAGCGCAATCAGCCATCGATCCGACAGGCAGATTGGCGGACTGACTTAGGCCTGAAAGGCATGCTTTGATGTCCAACGAGGAGGAAGAGAAGTAGGACAGAGAGCCATTCTAAGCCGTGTGCTTGACGGCACACGATGCCTGATTTCTACAGGGCTCCAAGAGGCTCCATCTCGCCCTGAAGGTCTATGCATTAGAATTCTCTCACCCAAATGTATTCTGGACTATGCTGTCATAAAGTTGAACGTTGAAGAAAACTGCAGCAGAAATTGACCACTGAATGAGTGACAGAGTTAGACTTTTTTTCTCACCAAAATGAATTGTGGACTATGTTGTAAAGAAGTTGAGCATTGAACAAAACTTCAGCAGAGATTAATAGCTGGATGAGGTGAATTCCACCATTAAGATTTTCTTACTGAAATGAATTTTGGACTGTACTGTCGTAAAGTCGGGCAATGAATGTAATTGCAACAGAGATCAACAGCTGGACGAGAGTATGCCCAGCATTAGACTGCTGTCATTTACATGTACTGTAGTTGGGAATTGAACAAAGTTACATCAGAGACTGACAGCTAAAGCGACAACCCTTGCAACGCTGGCACTGGCACCAGCAACAACATCACCAGCAACAGCTGGTTGAGCCACCACCCGTTCAAGACCAGCGTTAGCATCAACATCAGTACTATTATTATCAATATCACCAACATGACCTACGTCAGAGGAACTATCAGCACCACCACTACCTTCACACTATCTCTACCAAATCACCATCACCGCAATAATGCCTTCACCACCCCACCACTGTCTTTATATCCCCACACAAGCCACCAGCACTGCATGTACTATCACCACATACCACCAGCACAATCACTTTATGTGCACCGTCATACAAACCATTACCACCACCACCATCATAACTACTAACACCGCTCCGCCTTTACCACTACGAGCACCATCACCACCACCACACATCACCAACACAATTACCATCATACAAACCACGATTGCCACAACCAGCACCACCACATAACTACAAACAAGTCTCCGTCACCACTATTTCCAGCAGCACCATCTCTACACGTTACCACTACCACCATCACATTCGTAGATCATTGCTACTACCATTACAGTCACAATCCGTCACCACTACTTCACCACTACTATCACCACTACTATCCCCACCACACTCTGCTGCTATCCCCACCACACTCTGCTGCTATCAATACCACTACTACCACACATGATTACAACCACCACCACCACGTATCATTACCACCACTGCTACCTCGACACATCACCACCACCATCGCCATTACTATCACCAGGGTTGATTTCCTCTATCACCTTGTCTCGAGTACCATATCCACTACGAACCTCGAAAAGTGCAGCATAACACAAACTTTTTTGCCACTGTCACCAACAATGTCAACAGCACTATATCAACAGTATTTAGAAGTCTCCTCTCTGAACAGGAAAAGACGAAGGATGAGATTTCATAAATATGTAAATATGTATGTATGTATGTATGTATGTATGTATGTATGTATGTATGAACAAATAAATGGTAAAACTGAGGCAGATATCGCCATACATATGCCTTTATTTTGAGTGTAAATGTATACAGGGAATATACAGATTAAGAAGTAAAATGTGTTAACTGAATTGTATGCACTGCAGATATTTCTCTCATACATGAAATGTGCCGTTGCAACTCGATTATCTCCCTTGAATCAGTGAGCTTAACAGCAGTAAGACACTCCTGTCCATCTCAGTGTAGTGTGGGAAATAAGAAATGTTGTAGTCTGATATTTCTCTTCCTTGGGGTTCCCTCCTTGTGGCATAGACTGTGGGCTCATACATGACGGCTCTATATTTCGAGTGTATGTATTTATCCACCATGTATAGATATTGTACAACTTTGGCAATAAAGTGATTTGATATGTATGTATGTATGTATGTATGTATGTATGTATGTATGTATGTATGTATGTATGTATGTATGTATGTATGTATGTATGTATGTATGTATGTATGTATGTATGTATGTATGTATGTATGTATGTATGTATGTATGTATGTATGTATGTATGTATGTATGTATGTATGTATGTATGTATGTATGTATGTATGTGTGTGTGTATGTATGTATGTATGTATGTATGTATGTATGTATGTATGTATGTATGTATGTATGTATGTATGTATGTATGTATGTATGTATGTATGTATGTATGTATGTATGTATGTATGTATGTATGTATGTATGTATGTATGTATGTATGTATGTATGTATGTATGTATGATAGGCAGGTGCGAGAAACGGCCCGAACGTCCCTCAAGCTACATATGGATAAGCGCAAAGTGCCGCAAGCGTCGCCAGACGAAGAAAATGCGTTCGCAGGTTTTCGCACCAACGCTGCAGGAAAAATCCAGAAGAATAGCAGAGTAAACTGGGCGAAATCAGATTGGGTGCACGTGAACGAAATCTGCATGCGCGAGAAAGCACGTCTTCTAAAAGACTCCGAAGATCGCTTCGCGTTACACGTGGAAGTAGATGAGGATGTCAGTGTGATGACCCGTGACAGACAGAGTGCCTCCACTATCATCAAGCGCAAGCACCTGGCCGAGCACGCTGAGGCATGGGGAGAGAAGCACTCCCAGGGCAGAATCCAAAGAGAGGCAACCGCAGCAGACCACAAGCTGTCGTCCGCTTTCCTGCTGAACACGAAACTGAAAGACAGTGTCGTGCGCTTTGTCGTGAGGGGTAGGCTGCAACTCCTCCAGTGCAACAGTCTTCTTGCGACCTACTACCCCCAGTTGTATTCTAGGTCCTGTGCACTGTGCAATCATCCAAGCGACACAGCGTCTCACATTTTGAATGGATGCACGAAATACCAGAAGCTGTACCAAGCGAGGCACAACCGAATCGTAGAACTCATTTGTAAGAACTTGCCTCAGACAGATTCGTGCATCGTGCTCAAGGACAGCGTGGTGTCTCCGCAGCTGTTCCACGGCAATACCCCCTTCGTGTCCACAACAACAAGACCAGACATCACGCTTATTCGAGAAGAAAATCACGAAGTGCTGCTTGCAGAGATAGCAGTTCCTTTTGACGCTCACATCGACACTTGTTACAACAAGAAGTTCGAAAAATACATCCAGTTGTGTCAGGAAATCACCGCACTGGGATATCGTTGCCGAGTAATCGTGATCGTGGTCGGCAGCCTGGGCACTGTTCACCAGCGGGTGGTGCCAGGCCTGCAACTGCTGGGAATCCAGCGCTATTCGTCGAAGTGGCTGGCACGATACCTCAGCATCAGCGCGATCCTGGGATCGCTTTCTGTGTGGCAGAAAAGGTGCTGTGAACTGAAAAGAAAAACTCCCCACGCCCATGACTCTCTGGCATTCGCGAATGACTCATGATCAAACCCGCGCGCGTTCATTGTAACTTCGCGTTATTCCGCGGTGCCGTAACACAGAAGTTTTGAACAACTGTCCATTGGTCTTCCTGTTGAGTCAAATCCTGCTCTTGTATTGCAAGATGTGATGTCGGAAAAATCGTGCTATTTCAGGATAGCAAATATTGTATGCATAATATTTGTCGCAAATTCCTGAATAAAACTGGTTTATATGTATGTATGTATGTATGTATGTATGTATGTATGTATGTATGTATGTATGTATGTATGTATGTATGTATGTATGTATGTATGTATGTATGTATGTATGTATGTATGTATGTATGTATGTATGTATGTGCAGGGTCCATGTGCCCCTTTCCTTGTTTGTGCTGATTAATCCTGTATTTAGTCTCTTATGCCTAAGTGAGAAAAAAATGTATGTAAAGAAAGCTCTAGTGTGTAAGTGCATATACATTTCAGTGCCTCACCTGATTCTCTGATATGCTGTATGCAGTCATACTTGTCCTGGTGAGGGATGTGTGAATGCCAATTGCTTGTGTTGGTTCTTGTATAACTCAATAATGCTAAAAAGCTGTTCCCAGTACTTCATGTCAAAATGAGGGAATATTACATGTAAAAGAAAATGCTCTGATATATGAATACAAGTAAATTTCAGTATAATAATGAACATCTGAATGCTATAACCTGCCTCTTATACTCACATCTCACTGAGGAGTATATAAATATAAATATGACTGTAGCTACTATGCAGGAGTCTACACTGAACGTGACATCCTGAATGTTTGGCTCGGCAGATATATACATGTATGTAGCTTAACAGCTCTATATTTTGTGTTTGACATTTTGCCCACTCATGAAAACCCATACTTATGTGTGCCATTGTGGAAATGTATATAGCTAATCCTCTTGGTCAATACAATCTAGCTGTTGTTGTGTTGGCCTTCTACGCTTTACATGCCAAAGTAGGTCTCCATTATCTCTTTCGTGGGTCGGACAGCTCAAGTTACAAAGTGTGTTTATTCATGTGCGCAGACTTTGTGCAATGTTAATGAATAAAGTCTTTTTGATATGTACGTATGTACGTGTGTGTGTGCGTGCGTGTGTGCGTGCGTGCGTGCGTGCGTGTGTGTGTGTGTATATGAATAATATGCAGGGGTTTTTAAATCCGGAAAGCATGCACCTGACAGGTGGAATCTTCGCTTGGTTATTAAATATTCATGTGTAAACCCAAAGACATTATTAGATCATTTCATTAAGAAATTTGAAAGACAGGTGCATAAATACCTATTTTTTCCCCAAAGAAACTGCACATTCTAATCAATAATTACCTTTTTTATATAAAATATCAGTCACTGCTGCAGGCGGATGATGCAGTCAATCAGCCAATCAGATGCTTTGTATGAAGCTGCTTTGGCCTCAATACCCAGGTTCGGGAGCCTAGCCAATAATTATATTTAATTCCAGCAGTTCAATACCCTATTGAGATTTACATCTGCTACGCTTTAAGATGCAAGAACCTTCATCAGACAAAGTGAACAACCGGAGGAAATTTTCGGAGGTTTATCACAATTATTTTTACTGAATCCATGGACGGATAATTATCTACTGTTGCTTATCTTTCTGGTGTCATAAGATTATTGGCATTTGCCAAAATTATAGGCAGATCAATTTTTTGGTTCACATGCCTTCACAATTTATAATATCTTGCAGATGAACGATACTGTCACATAATATTACACATACTTTTAACGGCAGAGGTCACTAATACGTACTTTCAGTTTCAGGCGCATGATAATGTTTTACGTGTAACACGCATATTCAGTGCTGAAGGTCCATACTATTTTCCAATTTCGTCTGCAGGTCTTCCGCTTTTCCTCCTTTCATTCCTCCTCCTCCTCCTCCTCCTCCTCCTCCTCCTCCTCCTCCTCCTCCTCCTCCTCCTCCTCCTCCTCCTCCTCCTCCTCCTCCTCCTCCTCCTCCTCCTCCTCCTCCTATGTTATCGCCATCACCACCGTAGTTAACATTATTTTAATTATTTGGGGATAATGTTATGTTCCCTTCCTCCCCCTACTCACTCCCCCCCCTCCCCCCCCCCCCCTCCCCCCCCCTCCCCCCCCCCCTCCCCCCCCCCCCCCTCACCCACCTCAAGTCACCACACAACGTACTGGGTCAGGTAGAACGCTAATTGACACAATGAAATGAGCAACCTTTACAACTGAAAGGAGCTTCGTGTCCGATCTGAGAGTTGAATGAACGAATGAACGAATGAATGATTGAATGAATGAATGAATGAATGAATGAATGAATGAATGAATGAATGAATGAACGAATGCATGAATGAATGAATGAATGAATGAACGAATGAATGAATGAATGAATGAATGAACGAATGCACGAATGAGTGAACGAATGAATGAATGAATGAATGAATGGAGTTTTATGGTTTGTCAGCTTTTACAGGCTACGTAAAGCTACCGATCACAAAGATCACCAGAGCTAATTGTTGAGGAAGAGCGAGTACTTCAAGTCTCGATTTCTCCCATAGTTATTCGCCCTTTACGAGTACTTCAAGTCTCGATTTCTCCCATAGTTATTCGCCCTTTACGAGTACTTCAAGTCTCGATTTCTCCCATAGTTATTCGCCCTTTACGAGTACTTCAAGTCTCGATTTCTCCCATAGTTATTCGCCCTTTGCGAGTACTTCAAGTCTCGATTTCTCCCATAGTTATTCGCCCTTTACGAGTACTTCAAGTCTCGATTTCTCCCATAGTTATTCGCCCTTTGCGAGTACTTCAAGTCTCGATTTCTCCCATAGTTATTCGCCCTTTACGAGTACTTCAAGTCTCGATTTCTCCCATAGTTATTCGCCCTTTACGAGTACTTCAAGTCTCGATTTCTCCCATAGTTATTCGCCCTTTACGAATCCCATTGGGAGACACAGTGGGTCTCCTCTTACACCCCCACCCCCCACTTCCCCTCCACCAACACCCCCACCCCCCACTTCCCCTCCACCAACACCCCCACCCCCACTTCCCCTCCACCAACACCCCCACCCCCCACTTCCCCTCCACCAACACCCCCACCCCCCACTTCCCCTCCACCAACACCCCCACCCCCCACTTCCCCTCCACCAACATCCCAACCCACGGGGACATAATTATCAGAGCAGGAGGGACGGCGAATGTTGCTGCCTTCATTCAGTAGTATGACCGGACTGTGGATGGCTGCCATCTATATCCTTTCACGTACATGTGCATTTCAAGCCCAAATCACCACCATGTAAAACGCACCCTTAAAAGAATAGAAAAAAACGAGCTTCAAGAGGAAAATGACAACTCATTTCGAACGGAGCTGACCCACTCTGAAGGTAACATTCGTTTTTACTATCAAACGCATGTCAGTTCCTATGGCAGTACGAATTTCGGCGCCGAATACCGAATGGAGGTCTCTCATTGGTCGAGGCCGGTGGACTGGGAAGCGTGCGCGAGAGGCGAGGATGGCGGTGCGACGGCGAGGTCGCACACTACGTAGAGAGGTGGCCAAGGCCATAGACGCCTGGCCCCAGTAGGATGACGGGATCGGATCTTGCCTCGCTCCGCCATAGACTGCCTCGGAAACTCCTCTCCCCTCTCCTCGGATGCTTGCCACCGCCCGTCTCGCCACGAGCAAAGGTACGTGGGTTTCTCTCGATCCTTCCCAGCGCTCCTCGTCTTCTTCACCAGCAGTCCCAACCCCTCTTCCTCCTTCTGTCGAATCGGCCTCCTCGCTGCTCCGCAGTTCCTCACCTCTCTCCGCACCGCACCGGAAACGTGCTCGCTCTCCGCCGGATCCCAAGCAAGGCAGTAAATATCAGAGAGAGAGAGAGAGAGAGAGAGAGAGAGAGAGAGAGAGAGAGAGAGAGAGAGAGAGAGAGAGAGAGAGAGAGCAAAAATGTTAAGTCTTCATACTGTCTACTCTGTACGTCTTTGAGTCTCTC
>JAWQFJ010003254.1:80221-100221 GCA_034096865.1 Theodoxus fluviatilis | reverse complement strand
ATAGTGTTTTTAATAAGCGGCGTTTTTATTAACCGTTTGCGTGTTGAACATGTCCATCAGTAACGATGTAAATCCGGACCGGACAAACTGTTTTTAAAAAACGGCTGTTTTTATTAACCGCGTGTTTTATAAGCGGCGACTAGTACACTACTGTACTTCTCTACACCACACTACGCTATTTTACGCTACATCACACTATACTATACTACACTATACCACACTACACTATACTACTCTATACCACACTACTTTGTACTACACTACACACACTACACTATACTTCACTACATCACACTACACTATTCTACACTACATCACACCACACTATTCTACGCTACACCGCACTATTCTACGCTACACTACACTATGCTACACCACACTACACTGTACAACACTACATCACACTATTCTACGCTACACCACACTACACTGCATTACGCTTCACCACACTACGCTATACTACATTACACCACACTATTCTACGCTACACAACAATACACTACACTACGCTACACCACACACTACACTATTCTACGCTATACCACACTACAATATGCAACACTACACTAAACAATACCACACCACACTACACTGCACTGCAGTAGAGGCAGAACACATAGCGTTAGTGTGACAGTGCGAACCGTACAAAACCGTTCCAAACACTGTGGTACATCACAGACCAGTTCAGTATGGCTGAAATGGTCGTTGTCGGCAACATTTCCGGACACTGTACCCAGTTTCAAATTTCGGCATTTCTCGCGAGAACGGACATTTATAAACGTCGTTTAGCTTCAGATTACACCCGAATCACGCGGACCGTTGCATGGAGTACAGTATCGCCGAGCAAGACGTTTGTCACAAAACGCAGATACATTAACGCGGCCGGATCTTAGCATAACTCCCCGGGCGTGCGAGTCACGTGACTGTAAGGCCGAGATTTCAAAACTGGGGTACAGTGTCCGGAAATCTTGCCGACTTCGACTCATTCAGCGTATGTATGGTGCAGTACAGCACAGTGAGGTGCAGCGGCGTCCAGTACTGTGGAGTTTACTGCTATTCAGTGCATCGTGGTTCAGCGGAAGCACTGCAATACTGCAATATAGTTCCTTACAATGCAGTACAAGGCAGCACAGGGCAGTAGAGTTCAGTACAGTGGAGTTCACTACCTTGCAATGCATCACAGTTCAGTGCAGCACAAAGCAGTGCGGTGTACTACAGTGTTGCATGGAGCATTGAGCAATGCAACGCAATACAGCCCAAAATGTGCAGTGCTATGCCGTGGAGTGCGATGGAGTTCACTACAGTGGAGGTCACTACAGGGCATCACACATAAGTACACTATAAAACAGTGAGGTGCAACGCAATGTAGTGCAGTACAGTGCAGTAGAGTACAGCATGGGGCATTACAATATCACACCGTGCAGTAGAATACAAAAGGAACAGTACAGTGCAGCAGAATACAACAAGATTCAATACAGAGCTGTGCAATAAAATGCAGCAAAAAAACAACGAGAGTGCAGTAAAGCATGGCAAGTTACAGTACCGTCACAGTGCAATAAAGTGGTGTGAGATGCAGCACAATGCGGTGGAGCACAGCACGTTACAGAGCATCGCATTGGTGTACAGCAAAGGACTCTACAGTACAGTGCAGTACATGTAGAATAAGCAAGAGACCTTTATGCGGGCCGCCACTAATTGATATCAAAGGGCATGCAAAAGAGAAACTAAGAAACAGATAGATCTGCATTTGCAAATGGTCACAGCTGAGCCTCAGTTCTGGGCACTGAAAGCTACAGCCGTGACTCAGTTTAAAGTTGTAATGACTTAGACAAACGAGTTCACCTCTATTTGGGGGATGCCAGGGCCATAGCGCGGACAGCCTCCGTCCAAGCTGAGAAGAGGAAGGAAGAGCCCCCACAGCCACCCGGACTGGGTTATGTACCAAAAAGGAAAGGGGAAAAACACGATCACGGCGCATGCAGGCGGTGAAGGTCAGGGATGGAGGGCCAAGGTCAGGGATGGAGGGCCAAGGTGCGTTGCAGACGGGACCGCTCCCGTTGAGGCGCGACATCCAAAAGGCGGAAGTGGGCGGAAAAACCGCGGGTAGGAACCGCTCCCGTCGAGGTGAAGTGCAGTGTGGGAAGGGTCCTTGTAAAGAGCGGCACCTGGGTTGGACTAGAGAGGAGGACACGGGGATGTCGCCAGGGGAGCCAAAATGTAAAAACAGCCGTTGACACTGAAGAGATGTGTGTTCTGGAAAATAAAATGAAGCAGCACTGAAAGAACAAACTGGCAGCATGGAGTTGTCGCAGTAACATCAAAGCTGAGGTACGGGAGGTGCAGGCGGCCCACGCGAAAAAGTCGATAAAAATCCATAACAAGTATTACAGCAATTCCCAGAACACCTTAGGACAGCGTAGAACACCATTCTTTCCACCACAGAAAGTATCACAGACCCCGCAGAATGCCACAGGAAGTACTAGAGCATTCCGCAGAATACTCCAGGGCACAATAGAGAAGCGCACATGCGACCAAAGTATGTACTAGGGACTTCGCGGAAAACCACATGAAGACCAGAGCATTCTATGGAACACAGCACTATAGATCAATGTAACCCACTGTTGATGCACTGCAGTTACTACAGTCAAACAGAAAATCGTAACGAAATCCGTCCTTGGGCAGGGTTCACTAGAAGAACAAATAACGTACACTGTAAAGGCAGTCGTTGAAGTCACAAACTGGTTGAAGCCGCGTCGTGACATGTAGCTGGTGTTACCTTTATTGTTTGTTGTTGTTAACCTGCACACACAGGGTATCATAGGAGAGAAAAAAGGGGGAAGCTGAGAAAGAAAACAAGGGCATAGCTGCGCTCCAAGTCGCGCGAAAATCCGAACTCTGAAGACGATCACCCTTCCTCTTGTGAGCAAAAAGGCGTCACAGGCTGCCCAAATCGCGTTTGAAGATGGACCCTGTGACGTCCTACCACTTAATATTAAAATGAACGGCAATGGAGACGAAAGCCAGGACGTAATAGTAATGTAGCGGGACCCAAAGGAAAAACCTCCAGAGCACACAAAAGAAACGCACCACAGCGCCCCGGTGAAGCATCGACTACAGCAATCCACATAGTTCACAAGGCAATCCATTGAACTCACCGCAGTAAGCCACAGGACTCACAACAGCAAGCACACAGAACTCACACCAGCAAGCACACAGGACTCACACCAGCAAGCACACAGAACTCACACCAGCAAGCACACAGAACTCACACCAGCAAGCACACAGAACTCACACCAGCAAGCACACAGAACTCACTACAACAATCCACATGACTCACCGTCACAATCCATAGAACTCACCGCAGTGAGCCACAGGACTCACACCAGCAAGCACACAGGACTCACACCAGCAAGCACACAGGACTCACACCAGCAAGCACACAGGACTCACACCAGCAAGCACACAGAACTCACACCAGCAAGCACACAGGACTCACACCAGCAAGCACACAGGACTCACACCAGCAAGCACACAGAACTCACACCAGCAAGCACACAGAACTCACACCAGCAAGCACACAGGACTCACACCAGCAAGCACACAGAACTCACACCAGCAAGCACACAGGACTCACACCAGCAAGCACACAGAACTCACACCAGCAAGCACACAGAACTCACTACAACAATCCACATGACTCACCGTCACAATCCATAGAACTCACCGCAGTGAGCCACAGGACTCACACCAGCAAGCACACAGAACTCACACCAGCAAGCACACAGAACTCACTACAACAATCCACATGACTCACCGTCACAATCCACAGAACTTACCACAGCACCCCGGGGAAGCAGTCAATGGAACAATTCATACAGTTTCCACCGGAAACACCGCACCAAATGTCTGTCCCACTCTTGAGGAAGAGGTGATAACATTCAGTTGTTCCAGAGTGCACGGGTGTTGGAGCATGCGCAGTACAAAAACATTTTTGACTAGGGGGTAAGGGGGCGGTCAAAGGACGCCTGGCACGCCCCGGCCCTCATAAATGGCTTTGTTCTCTGCACAACAAAGTTTATTTACAGTATCACACAGTGTAGTAGAATACAAAAGAGAACAGTACACTACAGTATAGCACAGCAAGTCATAATAAAGTGTAGCGCATTAAACACAGCAATATACAGTACAGTGCATTAGAGTACAATAACTACAGTACAATGCAGTGGAGTACGGCGAGATACAACACAGTGCAGTGCTGAAGAGAGCACAGCAGCAAGATACAATAAAGTGCAGTAGAACACAGCATGGCACAGCACTGTGTACAAGACACAGATTGGCACAGGACACAGCGTGGAGGCTTCAATATCTCAAGGACAATTATGTTGCTAGGGACGCGAACGCGGGACGGAACCAACTGGGGTTTTATTGGGGAATAAATCTGCGCGCTGTCATTCAACCACAATGCGCCGGAGAGTGAAATATCTTCGGCATGCAACAGCTCCTCTCCACAATGTAAAGCCCATCGCTGCAACCTTATGCGCATCCCAGCTTCCTACTTAGCCACTACGTTCATACTTCCTGTCACTGACGGTTTCCCCGTTGCCCTTAGGTAAAATCAGCAAATAGGACTTGTTACTTTATTAACTCCGTCTTTCTCTGAGGTTGCTACAGAGTGGAACGACTAGAGAGACTTTGCCTTTTATTGCTTTAGGCCGACCGCCCTTTACAATAATGAGATCACAAACACAAAATGTATGTGATGGACAGTTAACCGCAGGATTATCATTATGTGTCAACTGAAAGTTTTTCTTCCCGGAGTTTCAAAGCATAATGGACATACATCGCCACATCTCTAGTTTGTCTCTCACACGATATTTTGAGTAACGACGAGAGAGAGAGAGAGAGAGAGAGAGAGAGAGACAGACAGACAGACAGACAGACAGACAGACAGACAGACAGACAGACAGACAGACAGACAGACAGACAGACAGACAGACAGACAGACAGACAGACAGACAGACAGACAGACAGGCAGGCAGACAGGCAGGCAGACAGGCAGGCATGCATTAATCATATGTGTTTCGGCGATCCGGAATTCCCTGAGCATCGAATGTACACAAATCTTGAAGCAGTTGTTTATCAGAATAACGTCCCGTGCAAACCATGCGATCGCGTCGAATCTTTTTGCGTTGCGGAGCTTTTGCAGTCGAATCGGAGGCTTTTAGTCCTTGTTATGGCCATAACACAGCGCAACGCGGGTATTCATTACTTCAAAAACAGCTTTTGTCCTGGGAGGATTCTCTGCAGTCACGTTTGGCCCGATGAAGCTTTGTGGTCTATGCGTCTTTGTTGCAGGTGTGAAGCCTTTGACTACACAACTCACTCGTGATGGTGCGAATATGAGCTAGAACAAGACTAAATTTCCCTAGTCATTCGTCCTTTAAGAACTGAGCAGGGAGATGCAATGGGTTTATATTTCACCTCCGATTTTCAGTTGAGTTTACAGCCCTGTACGAATATTTCGCATTGTGAACATTGGGATTCACACTACTTTAGCTTGGGATTCTCACTACTTTAGCTTGAGATTGACACTACTTTAGCTTGAGATTGACTCTACTTTAGCTTGGGATTGACACTACTCTAGCTTGGGATTCACGCTACTTTAGCTTGGGATTGACACTACTTTAGCTTGAGATTGGGATTTACACTACTTTAGCTTGGGATTCACACTACTTTAGCTTGGGATTTACACTACTTTAGCTTGGGATTCACACTACTATAGCTTGGGATTGACACTACTTTGGCTTGGGATTCACACTACTTTAGCTTGGGATTTACACTACTTTAGCTTGGGATTGACACTACTCTAGCTTGGGATTCACGCTACTTTAACTTGGGATTGACACTACTCTAACTTGGGATTCACACTACTATAGCTTGGAATTGACACTACTTTAACTTGGGATTTACACTACTATAGCTTGGGATTCACACTACTTTAGCTTGAGATTGACACTACTTTAGCTTGGGATTCACACTACTTTAGCTTGGGATTCACACTACTTTAGCTTGGGATTCACGCTACTTTAACTTGGGATTGACATTACTTTAGCTTGGGATTCACGCTACTTTAGCTTGGGATTGACACTACTCTAGCTTGGGATTCACACTACTATAGCTTGAGATTGACACTACTTTAGCTTGAGATTCACACTACTTTAGCTTGGGATTCACACTACTCTAGCTTGGGATTCACGCTACTTTAACTTGGGATTGACACTACTTTAGCTTGGGATTGACACTACTTTAACTTGGGATTGACACTACTTTAGCTTGGGATTCACACTACTATAGCTTGGGATTGACACTACTTTAGCTTGGGATTGACACTACTTTAGCTTGGGATTCACACTACTTTAGCTTGGAATTCCCACTACTCTAGCTTGGGATTTACGCTACTTTAGCTTGGGATTGACACTACTTTAGCTTGGGATTCACACTACTTTAGCTTGGGATTGACACTACTTTAGCTTGGGATTCACACTACTTTAGCTTGGGATTGAATACTGCCGGGAATGAAAACGATTGAAACTTACTATTCTTTTTGTTTTATATATTCTATTTATTCGGGGCCTCTGCTTCTCTCCATATATAACCTGTTTGTGATATTGAGACCGCTTTTCGTGCTTCGCATGCCCTAACAGTGAAACAACAGCAATAACAACAGCAACAACAACAACCCCTACTGTGTTACTCGCAGACCACATCTTGGGAATTCTTAGTCAAAACTCGTTTGTGAAGATATACAGTGCCTGCCTTTCTACTCCTCTGGCCTAATCAGTCATTCTCTTCCTTTCCAGAGTTTTTTTCCACGCTTAAACTTACGAGGTGACGTCCGTATGTGTATGTCAACATCGACACTATGTAGATGATACACGCTGACTGTGTTTATATTTTTAATCGTATGTTCGGTGACGACCTCGAATAATAATAATAATAATAATAATAATAATAATAATAATAATAATAATAATAATAATAATAATAATAATAATAAAGTTTATTTATACAGCGCATTTTCATACACATGCTCAAAGCGCTTTACACTCGCGAAAGACATGAAACATATAAACAATGCCAAACACAAGCACAGCAAACTCAAACACAGTACACATACCATGCATACGCACGCAGGTAGGCCAAGCCCAAAGCAACACAACACCGCAACAATTTGACGAAACCAGTAAACCAATAAGACACGGCACACGTACATGGCATCAACACCCAAGCCAAACAATAACAGGACCAAGCACGGGCTCCCATATAAAGCACGTCAAAGTTGAAAGCCCGTCGCATATGGCAGAAATACGCAGAAAGATACCACTCCATACAAGACGATGTGACTGAAACAATGAAGTCATACACACAAAGCACGATACACACGAGCAACCAGCAACGAACATAGCAGTACCACACAGGCAAACAATACCCGATGCAGGGCGAACAATATAACGACTTACGAAGGGAGCATGGAAGACACGAATTATATCAACAACATAATGACCGCACACAGTCAGCATACTCAGCGGAAACAGAAACAATATCGAACAGGATTAACCATATAGCTATACACACAAAACAGGGCACATAAACATGATCCGCGGAATGCACATCAGCACGCAAACAAACAATAATCAATGCAAGTCCATACAAACAGAGTTGCAAGGCGGTACATAAAGCATGTATGTGGACACCCAAAACTAGCACATGAGTTGCAGTGAGCGTACAGGCATAGAATAGTCACCGAAGCCCAGTCCAAAGAGGGGTGGGGGGTGGGGGGTGGGGAGTATTATGTACATGAAACTGAGAAGAGGTGCGTTTTCAGGCCTGTGCGGAAAGAGTCAGGCGAGGCAGAATGACGAAGGCTGACAGGGAGAGAGTTCCAGACGAGGAAGCAGAAAAAGAAAAAGAGCGTTCGCCAAAAAATTTGGTGTTGACTCTTGGAGTGCAGAGAATAGAGGTGTCTGCTGAGGAGCGGAGTGTCCTGGTTGGTGTGTATGTCTGAATCATGTCTGTGAGGTATGTGGGTCCTGTATGCGTGAATGCACTAAAGGATGATGATGATGACGACGATGACTAAGACGAAGACAATGAAAGCATATTGTGACATAGAGTGAGATGCTCAAGTCACTCGAGCAAGTTCCGGTCATCCTCTCTAGTCTTTCCATGAAATATTGATCAAGCTGCCCAGTAATGAGGGTTTAGAGTGTAAAGCTGTTTGAGACCCAGTTATAGGTTATAAGTCGCTATATAAAACCACACCTTTACTTTTACCAAATCCTTTGGGGGGGGGGGGGGGGGGGGGGGGGGGGGGGACACCTTGCGATTCTATACTCTGTACAAAGAGGGCTTTCAACTGGATATAAGTATGTCAAGTGGATGCATCGCTTCGCTTCATCAGCATCACCAATGGCTGGTATCCAGCACAGAGATCCTGCTGTGACCTCCTCTGCAGTGTCTTCCAGTCACGTGTCTCTCCTCACAAGTGCACCTCTCCGCACAGGAAATGTCATCACGTTCAGAGCAAAGATCGCACGCCACGCATTCTTCTGTGTATGGTAAGTGTGACCATTGTGTCGTACCACAGTCAAGTTCACAAGTCTGGTTTGATTAGACAATGACTTCCTCATTCATCATGGGATGCGTAATCTGGAATATCAATAGGCCTATCAGTAGTTATCAATAGCCGAGATAATGCGGACACAGTCGACGACGAGGACGATGCCGACGACGACGACGACATGAACAAAGATAAAAGGTACGTTTGTCACATACAACTTTTTTGGCAAGAAACAACTCCGACCGAATAGTGTACCTGCTATTATTTTTAGTATATTCGAACTGGGTCTGATGAGAGATAGATACACACAGAGAGAGAGAGAGAGAGAGAGAGAGAGAGAGAGAGAGAGAGACTCGCTCACATACACACATTCACATACACACACATTCACATACACACACACACATACACGCACATAAAAACGCGAACGCACGCACGCACACACGCACAGGCGTACCGACACAGACTAACTGACTGATGAACAGACGGAAGGACGGATTGCCAGCAAAAAAAGCAGGCAGGCAGGCAGGTAGGCAGGCAGGCAGGCAGGCAGGCGCGCGCGGACACACACACACATACACACTGAGACACACACAGACACCAACACACACACATGTACAGAAACACATATACACACAGTGCGAAGTGGTGAGGTTTTCCCCTAGTCCCACGAAAGCATCGAAGGGAACCCAACAATTTTATAATAAGGACGGTCACGAAAGTTTAAAGGACAATCTATAAAAAAGAGGAGGTAAAAAGAAAAAGTAGCGAAGCAAGAATAACATAGGGCCGGAACCAAGCGATGAACCCTCCACCCCAACCCCCTCAACTTCTAACTCATCAAGTGACTGTTGGGGTCTCGGGACCTGCTCCAGTAGCTCTGCCAGGGGCGGCTCCAGTAGCTTTGCCAGGGGCGGCTCCAGTAGCTTTGCCAGGGGCGGCTCCAGTAGCTTTGCCAGGGGCGGCTCCAGTAGCTTTGCCAGGGGCGGCTCCAGTAGCTTTGCCAGGGGCGGCTCCAGTAGCTTTACCAGGGGCGGCTCCAGTAGCTTTGCCAGGGGCGGCTCCAGTAGCTTTGCCAGGGGCGGCTCCAAGCAGTCGAGAAGACCCGAGGGGGCAACGGGACAGGGTCAGATCCATTCTAGTCCACTAAAGACTTCGCCTGCCGGCAAAAGAGTCTCTAGCACAGTTCATATCACGTGATGGAACTAATCCGTCCGGAATATTCATGAGGAGGTCACACGAGAGGTTTGTGGGATAGCACTCTGCTCCCTGACATACGCCGTTAACGTAGTTCTAAGACTATATTGCACAAAACTAAAAACTTACGCTTGTGGAGGCAATAAACAAGCGTTTATTCGATAAAATAAAGTGTTTGTGTTGAAATGGTAACAAGTTTTGACATCTGAATGAATCCTGCAAAAAGTGGAAAAATAGTATCCAAAACGAGCTATTTTTGGTACAATGCTGTAATACGAAGGGTCAAGTCTATTACGCATTCATTGCGAACTGCGCCAGAGTCACTACTCACTCGGGTTCACAGAATGGATCAGATTATGTACATCCAGCCGTGCATTGAAATCGTTTTAGAAAATATGAGCCCAACCCACGTGAAACAAAAACCTGGTCGCCACATCCACTTCTAAGAAAATTGCTGCACATTTCTACCACTCAAACATAGTACATCAATATTAGGAGCTGGCAGATGCTGAATCAGCAAAAAAAGAAAAAAGAAAAAAGAATCACAGCAACATCATCCTGTGACTGCAGCAGTAGGAGCTAGATCAGAGGATCAGAGCAAGAATTAACCTCTCGCAGCACCATGTGTATCGCCAGCCAATCGGCTCTCGCATACTTAACGCTTACCTTTCAGGGAGAAAAACGCTCTAATGGTCAAAACGTGTGCGTGGGGTGCACGTGTGTAGATCGGATCTTTGGTGATCCTCGTAGGAAACGGTTTATGACTGTAGTTTTCAATACCTCAGTAAAACTGTTTGTCTCAGATTCTTCTGTGGGCGCAGCGACGTGAGCGGTTGATTAGGACAACAGAAACACAAACATCCTGATTATATGACTGATGCAGCAGGAGCTGGAAGAGAGGAAACGAAGGAGGAATGAAGGGGCAGAAGCAGACGAAAATGCACAAGAACGCGATGGATCTATTCTTACCCCCAACCCACAGGGTTTTAGAAGCAACAAAAGCAGCTTTTGAGAAAAGCAGAAAAAAGGAGCAGTAAGAGATGAATCTTAAAAGAAGAAAACAACAGGGGCTGGCACTGTGAGAACGATACGATGGGGAGCTAGCTAGAGGAGAAAGAATCTCAGAGCTCGACGTTGCTTCAGACCGAACGACACGGGACAATATATCACGCGGGCTTTGAGAAGGGGAGGTGAGGATGGGAGTGAGGAGTTTGGGAATGGGAAAAATGTGAAGTAGGAGAGGAACAGGGGAGGAGGGTGTGTGTGATGGAAGAGAAAGGGGTTAGGGGTAATGAGAGAGTAAAGGGAGTTACTTGTCGCAAAAGCAGGTGCCGACCGCATACAGCATGTGCCTGAGTGGTATGGATGAAGAAGACGGGGGTGGGGTTGGGGTGGGGGTGGGGGAGGGAAAGAGAGAGGGAGAGCGGGAAAGGAGAGCGGCAAGAAGGAGAGGTGGATGCTATGAGAGAAGAGCTAACTGACTTCGACATCAGTGGTGGGCGGATGGGATTTGACGAGGTCGGGGAAAGCATGTACATGAATTTGTGTTGTGTACAAGTGCTCATGTGACCAGTGAATGCGTGATAGCGTGGTATACGCTCGAATGCGCCCGCGCGCGTGTGTGACCTTGCCTGCGCACGTGTGTGTGTGTATGTGTGTGTGTGTGTGTGTGTGTGTGTGTGTGTGTGTGTGTGTGTATGTGTGTGTGTGCGTTTATGTGTGTGTCTGCATGTGTGCATGTGTGTTGAGGGTCAGTCAGAGAGAACTTAATGAATTATATTTAACGAAAAATATACTGGTAGTGCATTAGGCAATAGGGTCACACACACACACACACACACACACACACACACACACACACACACACACACACACACACACACACACACACACACAGGCAGACAGACAGAAAGACAAAGACAGAAAGACAGACAGACAGACAGACAGACAGACAGGCAGACAGACAGATATACAGACATAGGCAGAGAGATACTGTGATAGAGAGACAGAGACAGAGTCAGAGACGGAAAGGGAAGGGGGAAGAGAAAGAGAGGAGGGGCTTTTCAGTGGGCCTGTGGGTGGGGGTTGGGGATGGGGTGGAGGTGGAGGTGGAGGTGAGGAATGGGGGTGAGGTGGGGTGGGGGTGGGGAATTGGGGTGGATGGGGGTAGAGTGGAGGTGGGGGATAGGGGTGGGGTGGGGATGGGGGTAGGGTGGGGGTGGGGGTTGTCGGGATAGGACGAATTGGTTCCGCGCCAGTTGGAGCCTGGTGCAGTAGATTATATGATGCGTAACGCTTATTCGAAGCACGTGCTGGCAGTGCTTCAAGGCAAACCCGCCCGTTTGGAACTACAACCTCAAGCCCTTGGTCTGTACGTTTTCCCTAAACAACACCAGATTCCATGGCGTACGTCTGAAAATAAGCTAGATAGGAACAGTCTTTACGTGTTGAATCAGTTACCAAAAACCATATTAGAAGCTGATCTGGTATGGTCATGATTATTATCCTGAGCTGCAAGTGGTTTCTGACGTGACACTTTTTCGAGTTGACCTTGTGAGGTATAGGAAATTAGATTGAATGCAAAACTTTTTTTTTATTTTTTTTTTTGTTATTTTTTTCGTTCGTCTCGAGCAGGGCCAGCAAGTCAGCCTAAACACGCAAGATGGCAATAAATTGAGTATCTTTAAGTGTGGTGTGTGTGTGTGGTGTGTGTGTGTGTGTGTGTGTGTGTGTGTGTGTGTGTGTGCGTGCGGACTCGAGTAGATTCTATGCAATGGGAAGTTTACGAGGACGCTGTCATGCATTTATGTAAAATCTTCATGGCGATAAACTACGTCGTGGGCACTTGGCTAACGTATCAAGTGGAGACGGGCATTTTGTGACTGTGTCCGTCCTCGTGTTAGAGCATCATTAACGTGAAATTAACTTACCACATTATGCCAGAACTTTCATGTAGTAATCATTCACGTGCACACATACATAGGCCTACACGCTAGCACATAATCATACGTACACATGCGCGCGTACACGCGCGCGCACACCACACAGACATCACGCACGCACATATGCACGTATATACACACACACGTGCACAGGAAGGCACGAGCGCGCGCATGCGCCTACATTACATCGGCACCTACCATCTCACACACGTGCGCGCGGGCACACGCATACTGAAAACACAAAATATAAACACATACGAAGTACACTGATTCTGTACCGATGGGATCGTAATTATAAGGTGCTGACACTTTCATAATTTTGGTCAGAAACAGTCATTTTGTAGGTAACCTATTATTCCCGAAATGTCTCGGTAAAAACCAGTTTTGTTATAAGAAGAAAAAAAGACATTTCCCATTTTACATCATGTCAAGAAGATCTGAACTGAGTCAAAATGACATCTATATAAATCATTGTTTAGTCCATACATTGACGTTGTGAATGATCACTCAAAATGTCAGTCGTGTGGCCCCCCGTGAGTTGGGGGTAGGGATAGACCCACGGTGTCTCCCTACGCGATTCGTAAAGGGCGTGACACTAGAGAAATGGAGATTAGACTGGCACTTACTCTAACCAACTCTTGCGATGTCCTTGATCACTGGCCTCATATATCCTACAAAAGCTGGTAGACCGAAACATTCAATTCATGTACTCATTCATTCCGTCTACTGGTGTCTGGTTTCGCAAGAAACGTCCCATCAATTCACGACACAGACGAGTCTGAGCGCTTTAAATGACACGCATAAAGTGTGTGTCTCATGAACGAATACTTTGTCCCGTTTGAGAGCCCATGTCCTTGACGCCCACCGAGACAAAAGAGGTAAGATGTATTCCAAAGTCCCATGCCCTGAAGTCTGGGAAAGGGGAATGGGAGGGGAGTGAGGATGGGTGGGAACGGGGGGAACAACTGTTACCTTCCCACAAGTAGCTGTCTCGATGAATATTCATGACGTTTTGTGCGTGTCCCGACTGTTCTCTGTTGTGTAGCACTAGGAATATACTTTCTCGTTTCTGATGCCATTCAACAAAAGTTCGCAACATTTGAGCTTCCTCAACTATTAAAGGCTCAACTACACCCGATAAGATTATCGCTGTGCGTTTTCCGTTGTCATATCATTTGTAGTTTTGGCAACTCCTGTAGTACAGTAGTCGCCGCTTATTAAAAACACATTGGGACCGAGAAAAGTGTTTTTAATAAGCGGCGTTTTTATTAACCGATTGCGTGTTGAACATGTCCATCAGTAACGATGTAAATCCGGACCGGACCAACTGTATTTAATAAACGGCTGTTTTTATTAACCGCGTTTTTTATAAGCGGCGACTGCTGTACAAGGAAAGCTGCTTTAAATCCCGGTTGCTTCATTAGGCCACATCGTTTCGAGTCTAATTTTTGGGGCAGCCCTAATCCATCATTGTGTAAGGAAGGACGTAAAAGGGGACCGTGTTTGCGTGTAGCGTGGAAAATAGTAACCCGTGGAAAACAGTGACGGAAGTCATCGCAGAGTTATCTGCGAGGGATTTTCTGAAAATTCAACTCTAAAAAGAGACGGCACCCGCCACTCCGCCTGACTGACTTGGCACGCCCGGGGAGTTATGCTAAGATCCGGCCGCGTAAATATATCTGCGTTTTGTGACAAACGTCTTGCTCGGCGGTACTGTACTCCATGCACCTTAACGGTGCGCGTGATTCGGGTGTAATCTTAAGCTAAACGACGTTTATTGGCGCTGCTGAAATGGTCTAAGTCGGAAACATTCGGAACATTGTTTAGCTTAAGATTACACCCGAATCACGCGCACCGTTAAGGTGCATGGAGTACAGTACCGCCGAGCAAGACGTTTGTCACAAAACGCAGATATATTTACGCGGCCGGATCTTAGCATAACTCCCCGGGCGTGCCAAGTCAGTCAACGGTCGCGTTTTATAAAACCAGACTACAAACAGACTACAGGGAGGTGACTCCCATATTATTTCCGGCAGGGGAGACGGCTTTACACGGGGAAAAACTTTTTTGAACGCTACATCATGTGTTAAACTACACAAATGCACCAAAACCTCGTAAAGCAACTAATGCGTCGTTTGTCGGAATATATTCCATGCGAAGAACAGGTGCAGGAGCGGTAAATTGCATAAAGCACGTCCCTCGCAGATAACTCTGCGATGACTTCCGTCACTGTTTTCCACGGGTTACTATTTTCCACGCTACATTGCGCCATGTTTTTAAAGGGACGCAGGTGAGGACTTCATCCAGGAACGATAAGGAGCAGTTAAAGGCATCCCCGTGCACGCACCGAATCACGGCGCCAATTCGTCATTGTTCACGTTGCCTCGTTATTTTGTTAGCTTCAGTAACCATCATTCGTAGGTCCCAAACTTTAGGGGACTAAGACTGTCACACAGTGAGACAAAAAACACGTTTTTCTGCAACATTTGTATCCATGTTTCCTCGTGTGTGTGTGTGTGTGTGTGTGTGTGTGTGTGTGTGTGTGTGTGTGTGTGTGTGTGTGTGTGTGTGTGTATGTGTGTGTGTGTGTGTGTGTGTGTGCAGTTGTACCAAGAAAAACATTGTCTCCTGCATACAATATATCAAGTGTTTCATGATTCGGAACATACTCTAAATGTGTGGTGTTTTACGGTTAAAATTTTTACAGATAGCTATTGGGACCGCCCCATACTCTTGCTCCATCATGCAGAATGATGCAAGTTACTTGTAGCGTGATGGTTGGAGTCAAGGGAATCGTTTCATCGAGACAGGTTTCGCAGTATGCGAACACCGTTGAAATTGTTTCAGTGAAACAAAAATGTTTATGTGTCAGGAAGGCAGAAGTAGCGTGTTTCCTTGCCACGGTGTGCCTGTAAGCTGTTTTCTTTGTGCTTGTGACACACAAGATCGAGAACCTTCCATGGCCCGTCCCTTCAATGAGCAACATCGAAGAAAATGTCTAATTTAGGACCGAGCTGAATGTATTTAAATACTTTTTCCTAACGAAAGCTTGCATGATGCAACCACCTGTCTGCTCGACTGTTTTACATTTTTGTTGTTTTTAATATCGTGTTTTGCTGGATTATACACATTGAATGCTTGTTCATCTTGCAGTGGTCCTTGATTGAAAATATCCGTCTCTGTCTCTCTGTCTCTCTGTCTCTCAATCAGCGGGGATTGATACAATTCCCGGTGAATGCTACAAGGTTAGCTGTGATAGAATAGCACCGTTCCTGGCGATAATGTTTAATATCCTCTATGACTCCCACTACCATCCCTGTGAATGGTCTCGGTCTGTAATTGTTCCTCTCCACAAGAAGGGTGATAAGCTAGATCCCAACAACTACAGAGGGATTTCGTTACTGTGTATACTTAGCAAGGTCTTTGCTTCCATCCTGACACGCCGGTTACGCTGTTGGACAGAGGACGAGGACATAATCTGTCGAGAGCAAGCAGGTTTTAGGACGCAATACTCTACCATTGATCATGTCTTCACACTGTACTCTATGGTCCTTAAGCACGTCTATGGTGAGGGACGGGGGAAGCTCTATGTATCCTTTGTTGACTTTGTGAAAGCTTTTGACTCGGTAGATAGGAGTCAACTTTGGAAAGTCATCGAAAACACTGGCCTTTCATCAAAAGTCATCCAAATGTTGAAAGCTATGTATGTGTCGTGCCTAGATCCTGAAAGTGCCTAAGTTCTTGAATTAGGCAGTCTCTTGCCTAATTCGCGAAATAGGCAATGGCTGTGCCTAATCTGTGAAATCAATGTTGACTTTTGCCTAATTTGTGAAATTTCATGATTTAGGCTGCCTATTTCATCAATTAGGCAGCCTAAGTCATGAAATTAGGCAAAGTTTCGATTTTCTTAGCGCATTCGCATTGGACCCTTCACTGGCTGGTAGCAATTTGATTCTTAGGCATAAAAGAAAATTAATATCATATCGACAGAGGATAGGCCAGAAGGAAACCATTGTCCCTAGATGGTCACATAAATTGCGAAGGTCAGTGTAGCCACATCCATAACACTGCGGTGTGCCGACTGCCTGCTCACTGCATAGCATAGGAGCCATACCCAAATTATGATTACATTTACGGGCAATAATAACATAAAATTATATACTTGAACGCTTGATTTATGTTGTCGTTTGTCCCAAAATACAACCATGGTTAGTGCTAGCTGAGCCTACACATCCAACTAGATTGTCACAATAACAACGACACTAGAAGATGTCCTCTTCGAAGTTGTGCATCAACAAAAGTTGTTCATAACAAAAACACCGGTAGCGATCTCCTGATTTATGTTCAATCAAGCAAAATATGATCTTGTGTTAGTATGATAATGGACACATCAGCCCAACTGATTTGAGAGAGTCAAAGTCTACTCTTGAGGGCATTGTAGATGTTGTGAAACGACATGGTTTTTTGACCGTGGCAAGCGGTTTATACGGTGCATACGAAACATATCGAAGTTGTGAAATCACAATCAGAGTCAAATAACGTGGCGAGCTGTCGAGATACCTAATCAGCACTTTGGGTGACGAGATCAGATAAATCCCCAATTAATAAATAGTCCTCATTGGCATTCTTCACACCAACACACTTCATTCATAGACATGTCTAGAGTGGTTACCAAAATCAGCCATGGAAACTGAAAGGTTTAAAAATTTCGTCTTCTCTTTCTCTATCCTCCTTCCCTTCTCTCTCTCCTTGAATAGTTTGTACACTGTATGTTAGATGAGGGGGGTTCGGTGTAGGGGGATTTTGATTGTATGTGGTAGAATGTAAAGTTATTATACGACCGTTTTAGGAAATGTGTGCAAAATGGCTGGACACTGTATCGTTGTACTTTTCATGCAGAATGATTGAAGAGAAAATCGATATACAGAATGTTGCAATATACATACCTACTACAAATGTATCACATATAGAAACGTTTTGATGACTATGTTCAATCAGCTTAGCCTAATATCTTCTTTTTATACGGCGTCGTCAGCCGAAATAAGAGATCGACCCAATCTCTCAATTCTTCAAATCTCAATCTCCATATGTCCCCTACCCCTACAACCAATCTCACCTCTATCTCTACTTCTACTCTCGTGCCTACTCTGCTTCCTCTCTTCTCCTCTCTACATGTCTCGTCTTCTAATCATATCTATCTATCTATCTATCTATCTATATCTATACTTACCTCTGTAATCTATCTGAGCAACATACTATCTAGCTATCGTAGTCTACAATCCATACATACCATCTATTCTAATCAGAGTAGATCAAAACTTTGGAGGGAATCAGGAGAGGTGATTTATCATTGTAGGCCCAACATTCTTACTATCCACCGCTTTTACTTGAATCCTCTTCATTCACACTAAACCAATGTGTAATATGGAGTATGGCCAGGATCGGTCGGAGGTCACGGGGAAACGTGTACAGATTCGTATGTCAAACTTTTGACCACAGCAAAAATCCGTCTAGGTCGCTATTGCAGTCAAGAGGAAAAAGCCACACCGTGGAAAGAAAAGTTTTAGAAAACTTGGATGTGTACAAATGTTATGCAGCCAACGTAATTTATTATATGCACACCAAAAGCATAATGGTGACTGTTACCTAAAGTTGCAACACGTATCGCGTTTGCTGGCGAACACATCCACTCGTCCGATATTCGGTTGTTTGCTCCGGCGGGAACCATGCGACGCCCTGGCGCACATAGAGCTTGACTCCTTGCCACTTTATAGCCGCAGCGAGATATGACACAGATGCTGCATAGGACGTCAAGTCAGTGGCAACAGGGATTTTTTTTTTTTTTTTTTAGATAAAGTGTTGCTATTTGACCACGGACCCCCGTGTGATAAACAGTGTTGATGATCGGATAGCTTTACAAACACATCATGATCGCGATATAGTTGGGTAGACGTAAGATCTGTCGCGTCGATGGAGCGGAACTATAAGTACTAGAGAGGTCAATGCCGCGTACGTAAAATTCCAACGTTTTTTTAAAGTTTTTCCAATTTCACTGGTACTAAAGCTCCGTCTGTAATCGTCGAAAAAAACAGGCAGCTTGAGAATACCGATGAAGAGTTGACGCAGAAGCCGCGTCCGCTCCTTCTCCACTCACCCTCAATACATCCACCCCTTTGCATTCTCTTCGCTGATGGAGTGTGAGTACAGTTTAGATGTGCTTCATCGTGTGTGGTCGCTTTGCATTGCGAGTCTACAGTGAGTAAACGTGTATTGTTGTAAGTGTAGTGATTCTCGTGAGGCTGTTGGTTCGATGTGTGTATATTAATATCGGTTATTTTCATCTGTCGTTGTTAGTGTGTCGTGTGTGTCCGCTACGTCAACTATCTTCTTCACGCCGATCTCTGTCAGTGTGCTCAGAATGCATGTGTCGTGCTCGTGAGTGTCTATTGTTCTCTCAGTACGGTGTTTGCAGTGCAATTGTGTGTGACAATGTGCCACATGTGTGTTGTGATCGTTTGATGTCTGTCGCCGCAGTTTCTTAGAGGATCTTTCATGAAGTGCTTGTGTGACTTCGCCTATGCTTTTGGTACAGTATCTGTTGCGTAAGCGGGTAGGTGGAAATCAACTGTCTCTCTAAAGCTTCTCATCCCTCTCTCTCTCTCTCTAGCTCTACTCTCTACTAGTTGTCTACTTGCTTTCTGCACACCACACAGAGACACACGCAGATTGGCTATACACTGACACGCATATTTTCTTTTGGATTTGACATTTAGGCCAAGAGGAATGGTTATCTGGCACAGTCACAATGCCCTGATTCTGGTAGACTTGTAGTGTTTGGCACGCTACCATTAGCTGTACACACAGCTCGCTGCATAACTTACAAGTCGAAATCTGTTCCCTACGCACTAGAATCGTACATGAACTTTAGGCTGCCTAATTGACGGAAAGTATTGCCAGCCTGCCTAAACGGCTCACTAAATACATGTACAATTCACAGATTTAAATTATCAGAAGCCAAAAGATCAACATTGACGAGCTTTGACAACACGGATTACGGCCACACAGCCATTGCCTATCTTTCGACGCATGACATTAGTACAAAAAAGACGCAGTTGCTAAGTCCTTAACCTCTAACTTCCGAGAACTTAGGGCAACTAGGTCAGGACTGTATGGTCACGGAGCATATGCATAATGGTTGAATGCATATCCGTGCACCGATTCGAATGGTATCAATGACCACA
>JAWQFJ010003254.1:65000-67500 GCA_034096865.1 Theodoxus fluviatilis | reverse complement strand
TTCACACGCCCTTTCCCTCATCCATACTGTATCCCTCCCCCCCCTCCCCTCCTCGCCTCCTACCCCCTGTCAAGGAGAGACAGCCTCGGCGACGGTCCTGAGCCGAAATTGATTTTCAACTCCAGAGCAAATCCCGCGGGATGGCGTGGGTTTTTCTATTTCCTCCTGTTGTCACGGGCTTGACTGTCGGTGTGATGGGGGTCACCGATGCAGCCGCGACCACAGCTCCAGGACTCCATAGAGTGCCACAGCCAGAGCCAGCCTACAGCCATTGCTTCGGGCATGATCGGGGCTAAAGACAGGACTGCAGCAAGGGCTAACAGCAAAAGCTATGACCAGAGCCAGGACTACGATCAAGACAGCAGCTCGAGCTACAGGCAGGGCAATTGCCGAAGCTACAGTTGGTCACAGAGAGGTCTTTGGCCAGATTTAGGACAACACTTAGAGGAAGGGCCTTTGCGATAGCTGAAGTCGGAAACCAAAGCCTCTGGCCAGGTTCAGAACTACAACTAGAGCTACAGCTACTGCCAGAGCCACAGAGAGGGCTGTTTCCAAAGCTATTGATAGGACTGTTGGCAAAGGTCACAGCAAGGTTTCTGACCAGGTTCAGGACTACACCCAAAGCTACAGCTATTGCCAGAGCAACGGAAAGGGTTGTTTCCAGAGCTATAGACAGGGATATTTCCAGAGCTACAGTTGTAAATAGTAGTGATTCTGGCCAGAGTTAGGACCACACAAGCTGCATAGGGTTATTGTCAGAGTTTAAATCGAGATCAGGGGCAAGATTAGGGATTCAGTCATGAATACAACTTGTAATACGTGGAAACCTACGGTGTGGTCACAACAATGTGTGTTGCCAGCTTCAGGGCTACATTAAGAGCTAAAACAAGGCTTTCGCCAGAGCTACAGTCGGGACTACTGAAAACCATGCTTTCGGCCAGTGCTACATGAAACCATACAGGTTCGGTCCAGCAAGATTTCTGGTCAGATTCTGGAGTTACAGTCGGGACTACAGGCAGAGTTAGTAATGCGGCCACGGTTACATCCAGTGTTATGGGGTGGGAGGTTGAGGTGGGGTTGGGGGATGGGTTGGTGGGTATTAGACATCATCCCAGCAAGATGTCAGGGCAGATTCAGGGTACCATTTACAGCTACAGACAGGGCTACATGCAGGACTACACACACAGAGTTAGAGTTACAGCCAAGGCTACAGTTTGGCATACAACCAAAGTTATAACCAGGGCTACAGCTATGCATACTGCCAAATCTAGAGCCAAAGGTACAACAAGGGCTACTGTCATCTTGCAGCCGAAGTCATAGTGCATCAATGAGGAAATCACGAATGATCTTTCATGTTGCAATACTTCTAGCGTCAGCCGCATGTCGAAACCTACAGAGTAGTGCATGCCCTGAAATGCTCTCTGACAAACATAATACACTGCTGCAGGTAAATCCATAATACAGTAATACAACATGTGTGGGTAAGTCTATGCTACCTTTAAGGACCTGTAAATGAAATCATCTATTTTGCGACCATTTTCACCTTCATCAGAATGCCTTCGCACACGTCTGTCGAGGTAGGGTACGCTTCATCCGTACTACTAAGATAAGGTACAAACCTCCGAATCAAGCCAGAGCTCTTTCTTTTAAAAGAGTGAATGACAGGATCGAAGTCAGAATTTGGCGTGTGTAATGTGCCTTCCACTCTCTTTGTAGCTGAAGCGTGTGAGGAAGGGCAGAGAATGGACTCTCTCTCTCTCTCTCTCTCTCTCTCTCTCTCTCTCTCTCTCTCTCTCTCTCTCTTTCACTCACTCTACCCACCCCACCCTCACGCACGCACACGCACATACACACGCATACACTTTTACACACACACGCACACACACACACACACACACACACACACACGCTCACACACACACACACACACACACACACACACACACACACACACACACACACATACCACTCACTCTACTCCCACCCCATCCTAGTTTAGAGCATGGTTGTGATGTCTGAAGATAGAAGAGACATTTTCAACTACTGTGTTTTGCACTCCCCTTCCTCCAGTCTTTCCACGCCTGAATGTAAGCCTGCGGGAACTCGAAATGACTCTGAGTGCGTCTCTGTGGCAACTTAAATTTGCAGGAGATGGAAATATTTTGGTAAAAACAAAAAGGGAGGCTCAATAGGTTCACGCAAACTGCCATGACGGAGTGGCAAGTTCAATTACGATGTTGGGTAAAAAAGAAATAACTTTCTTCTTTAATCATGTTTCTACTGCCCTAGCCTTGGAAGGCAAAGATGATGATAATGGCACTGAGAACTGGCCAATATTGGTCGCGCCCGCATTGCTATCTGCAGAATCTGTTCAAACAGTAGTAGTAGAGACAGCTGTAGCGCGGTAGTAGTGGGAGTAGTAGTAGTAGTAGTAGTAGTAGTAGTAGTAGTAGTAGTAGTAGTAGTGAAGTACTGGTAGTAGTAGAAGTTGTAGTGGTAG
>JAWQFJ010003254.1:10000-60000 GCA_034096865.1 Theodoxus fluviatilis | reverse complement strand
CGAGACGAAAATTCTTGCAGCACTTATCAATGCTATCACACAAGTTATTAGACGCTATGACATGCGAAACAACATCTTCCGGCAGTGTTTGAAAACGATATGACATGAACGCGCCCAAATGCCGGGCCACATTGCTTGTCATGTCTTCAATACCCATTCTAATGACGCCTTGAGGCATGAGAGACCTATGATCAAACTTGCCTCAGATTCATTTCCAAGTCGGTGCTGTGTGCGAAGACAACAAAGCAGGGTGAGATGGGTTTGAGCTGAACTACTCTGACGTCCATTACAGGGGCTGTCCCAGTCCTAACAAGATCAGCAGTCGTGGCAGTGCAGTTGTCCAGGGCTGTCCCCTCTCTCCACTTCCTGTTCCACCCCTTCGTCGTCTCTGTACCCCGCTATGACCTTCGCGTCGACCTTTCAAGGTCATACCGACGTCTCGAGTGGTTGGGGTGAGGAATCCGTCAAGGTGCAGTCCTCTCTATCAGAGATACTATATATAGTGTCTCTGTCTCTATCGACATCTGAGAGACGCGGCTGTCTCGAGGGTTCGTTCGGAAAAGCTCACAGACGCATCTGCTCAAAGGTCACTGCTCGTCACATGTCTGAGATGCTGGTTGTCCTCGAGTCGTCTCCAGAGACAAGGAAGATACGCGTCTGAGCCAGGGTTTGGGTTGCTTTCTGGAGTCAGCCTTTTGCCAGGACTAATGAATCTCTCGCGTGTCACACCAATTTGTCTGGCTTCTCGTCCGACCTGCCCTTGGGATACAATTCCCCATCCCATCTGTTAAACTGGTTTTACTTAAGGTATCATTGGTTGTGTGTGTGTGTGTGTGTGTGTGTGTGTGTGTTTGTGTGTGTGTGTGTGTGTGTGTGTGTGTGAGAGAGAGAGAGAGAGAGAGAGAGAGAGAGAGAGAGAGAGAGAGACGCGAACAATATTGTCCCTAAAGGATAATGGCAAGATAATTTTGACCTGGACAATCATGAGCCTTCGGAATGTTTTCGGGGGGGGGGGGGGGGGGGGGGCGCTGGTGGAGTGATGGAGAGGGAGGGGGGTAAGGAGGGGATTCGGGCTGAGGAGATTTATCTTCTGGGCTTTTGTCCTAAAATCCAGTCTGTGAACGGTAAGGATCTCTCAAGGAAGGAAGTGTGGTGCCTGTAGTTTCTCTCCAACTCCTGACATCGTGATTGATCCCTTGGATCTCTCTCAGCTCACGCGCGAATTCTTCTTCTCAGTTCATCCAATGAAAAAAAATGACGACTGCTTTGCCTGTCTTCCAGTCGCTGCACAGGACACGGGGCGTGGTACTGGGCCTGCTGGTTCCAGTGGGCGTGGCCAGGATGCTGACGGCTGTGGACGATGTGCTCAAGAGCCGCGTCAAGCACGTGCTGAGCGTGCTGCTCTACCTGTGCATCTTCGTGCTGCACGTGCACTTCAACAAGGCAGCCCTCAGCAGCACGGACACCTTCGACCCCGTGGGGCGCTATGGATGGTTCCTCACCGCCTTTCTGGTGCTGCAGCGGATCATGATGCTGAACTCCCTGCTGTTCGTGGCCTTCAACTGTTTGGGCATGGTCTCCTTCTCCAACTTTCCCCCACCCCCGCGTCTGCATGCCTCGCCCCTGCTCTCCCCCTTCCTCTGCTTCCGCGTGGTCACCAGAGGACTATTCCCTGGCCTCATCCGACGCAATCTGCAGGAGAACATACAGGTAAGCCTATGTCAAGTGTGGATGGATGTGTGTGAAGCACTGGCCTCATTCATTTCTCATTATTATGTTCAAGACTATGCGTGCAATATTACTAAGGCATTCAGAAAAGGTGGAAAAGCTCTAAGGTCAACTGTATTCATTCATGCATCCTAAGACGTATGATGATCCATAGTCAAGCTCTTAGAGGAATGCTAGGCAAGGATTCATGCCTCAGAGTAATTTTTCTTGAATTTTCAGGCTTTAAGTTAAGGATCTGCATGCACGGACATTAAAGTACAGGTTTCATTGACAGTTAAGCCTGTGTTTAAGGGTATGCGTTCACGCATACTCAAACGAATATTTGACTGACAACAAGCCCTAAATTCGATGGTGAGCGTCCGTTGAAACTTAAGCGTATACAATACTATATCATACTATACCATAATTTTATCAGACCAGACCATACCCATACCATACCATACCACACCGTACCATACCATACCATACCATACCATACCACACCGTACCATACCATACCATGCCATACCATACCATACCATGCCATGCCATACCATACCATATCATACCATACCATACCATACCATACCATACCACACCGTACCATACCGTACCATATTATACCATACCATACCATACTATACAATACAACACACTATTTTTTATTGCTCTTGGAATGAGAATTAATGACGCTTTTATTTTGCTGATGGTGAAATCCTAAGTGGAAGGTCATGCGTACACGCACACTAAAGCACAAATCGCATTGAATTTCAAGACCTGAGGTGAGATGTATGCGTGCTTGCACACTGAAATGTATGTTTTGTTGATCGCTATGCCCCAAGTTCAAGGGTATAATGTGCATAACACTAAAGCGTAGGTTTTATTGATAGCTCAGCTGGGTCCACTTACCTGGATGTAGTACAGATCCGCCCACATTCAACCCTCATAACACGCGAAACGGCTGCTCTAAACCAATACAAAGTGGCCGAGGAAAGTACGAAGACCGTAGGCCTCCAATGGAGAAGAGTTGTGTGAGCCCTGTAGGGCGTTACGAACTGCTAATAGTGACACTCGGGGTACGATCAGTAAGGGCAACATTGCGCGAGGTCCTCTCAAACTGGATCGGCCTGATACTTCGGCCCTCTCAAACTGGATCGGCCTGATACTTCGGCCCTCTCAAACTGGATCGGCCTGATACTTCGGCCCTCTCAAACTGGATCGGCCTGATACTTCGGCCCTCTCAAACTGGATCGGCCTGATACTTCGGCCCTCTCAAACTGGATCGGCCTGATACTTCGGCCCTCTCAAACTGGATCGGCCTGATACTTCGGCCCTCTCAAACTGGATCGGCCCTGATACTTCGGCCCAACCCAGAGACAGCAGAGGCGGATTTCCCAGCGGCAGTCCTAACGCATAATACGGGATTTTCTCGCGGGACCAGGGGCGTGTTTCGTTTCGAAATGTTTGTGGGGGGGAAATGTTCAGAGATGAGCGCTCACTGCAAGCGCCTGCGTGGACAGGTTCATTTAGGAGAGAAGCTCTGGACGTGCGAGCGCTCGCCGTGAACGCTCATCTCTGATTAAGATTTTTTAAATACCTTTCGAAACGAAACGCGCCTCTGGTCCCGCGAGAGGATGGCGTATGGCGGCATTAGGATTGCTGCTGAGAATCAAGCCTCAAGGTTTGCACCGATGGGAGCCACTTGAAGCAATTTTGAGATTTTGCTCGCTTCAGAAATTAGAACCATCACTGCGTATACTTTGTAAGTTTCAAGTTTCAAAACCGCTGATAAATGCTCGCTTTTGACGTCTACCGAAAGACAGTGAACTCTTTTCTGTGCAAACAATTGCGTCTTCTTGCGTGACACTCCATCTCGTTGCTGTCCTGATACTGCCTTACTTGCAAACGATTACTTGTGGTGTGCGGTGTCATTGTAAACGAGAGAATCATGTCAATATAAACAGTATATTTTCATTGGCCATTTAAGAAATTCCTTACCGCTAGAAATCAGTGAAATCAGTTAAACCATTTGTTCTTTGTAAACCTTTTTCGCAAATAATGTTATCTGCACATTAAAAAAAGTGTCGTCTCAAAATGTGCCCTATCTCGGTACATTAGTATTCAAACAGGTGTAAGTCGTCGACCACTGCACATATTTTACTTTTATATTGCAATTTTAAAGAAGGGAATTCATTGCACTTTGTGATGATTCAATATTCTTAAAATTGTTAAAGCTGTAGAATCCATTCAATATGGCACGGCCGGGTACAGTTGTGACAGAGGACGGAAAAATGCGTTGTTTAGTCAAGCTCATCTTTTCGACGCAAATGACTGTTGAGTATCAGAAGGGGTTAATCTGGTGTAATCGTGATTTAACATGCTTCTGTTCTGATGAGTTCTAGTGCTTTCATGCTCAGCCTTATGCCGGTTCTGAACTGCTGTTTGCCAAGCTTGGCAAATACTGGCCAAGTATTCGGTCACAATTTGCCGGATCTTGGAATATATTTGCTGAATATTTGGTCAAGTGTTCCGGTTCTTAATTGGTTTTCGCCAAGACTTAGGATATTGGCTCGACAGCGCTTCATTTCCATTTACAGCCGTTGCACACGTACAGTATGGGCATGATGCCGACCGATGCTATAGTGCAAGTGTCCCTTTGTTTGCGAGATCTTGGCTTGGTTTCGTCAAGCTATTAAAATGCTAAAGAGTTGCTAAGACTTGGCGCAATAGTTGCGGAATTTTTGCCGAATGTTTACCGGTTAGTAATTTGCCAAGACTTGGTAAACATTAGCCAAGATTTATTTGTCAATTAAGAACAGGCTTTACGCAGCCAATAAGAGTTGTGAGGCCATAAAACCTCATTCATCCATCCATTCATTCATCATTCATTCATCCATTCATTCATTCATCCATTCATTCATCCACCCATCCATTCATACATTCATTCATCATCAACCCTTGATGGCCATTCAAAGGTGTGTCTGGACGCGGGCCTACAAAACTTCATCTTCGAGGTGGTGACGGACACCCCCATCGGGCTGGCCAAGTCCCTGCACGTCAGAGAGGTGGTGGTGCCCCCTAGCTACGCCACGTCACGGGGCACGCTGTACAAGGCCAGGGCGCTGCAGTACTGCCTAGAGGAGGGCGTCAACATCCTGGCCGAGGACGACTGGATCGTCCACCTGGACGAGGAGACTCTCGTGTCCCCCAGCGCCGTCGTCGGCATCATCAACTTCGTGGCCGAAGGCAGGCACCAGTTCGGACAGGTTTGTGTGCCATGTTCAAGTGCGCGAATGGTGAGGTTCTACACTACACTATATGAGACCCACCACCACAAAATGAGACGAACGTCATCGAGCCTTATTTTGATATATGGGCCAAATACAGAGAGAGGGTTTGGGTATGTATGTAATGAGATTTTGATAAATTGTGGAACCTAAATCCATCTGTTCTATAACACAATATCGGTTGTTTTTTTACCTTTCCATCAGCAGCAGTCCACCTGGCCAACCGAGATGGTATACCATATTCAAAACAGCCACCAAGATTGTTTATAGCGCAACATCGTGTTTTCTTACCTTTCCATCGGCAGTCGTCCAGCGGGTCAGCCAAGTCGATATACCACATCCAAAACGGCCACCGAGATGACAACAACTGTGTTGCCTTAAACCCACTGCCTAAGCTTTAAAACTCCTTCACTCAAAACGTCATACGAGTGGAAAGCTTTCTTGAGTAGCTTTAAACCCTGTCAGTATTTCTCAAATTTTCAATCTGTTTACCTTGTTGGAAGGGAAAAAATCTCCACTTTACGACCATATGTGTAGCTCAGGATTTTCAAAAGTGAACATCCGCCTCAATGTTTGGTGGAGGGTCACATATGCAAGCGCTGGTAGACTGATACGTCCCGTCCATGGTGTTGGGGTTATCTGAGAGGTTCCTCTTGCGTGTTCCACAGAGGAGACTGAGAAGATAATTATAGGCACATATTCTTCTCTCTCTCTGGAACCTAAACTGTGGAAATCAATCCTAGAGTCAATGAGGAGATTACATTTGGAAACGGATATCAGGGAGAGCTTGAAATAATATCTGTCTTTTTAGGTGACATTCTTTATTGGCGCCTTGGTCATGCACGAACGGCGTGAAAATGGTGCAATGCAAGTACAAACACCTGCGTGCAAAGGAGTGATCAGATTTGCAGCGAACAGTGTTGTGATCATTTCGTCTTTTAGGTATGTGGCAGAACGTCGAGCGAGTCGGTGTTTGTGAAGAGCGTTTATGTTCCATGCCGACTGCCGATGTGCAGTTTTGATATGTGACCGTCAGTTTACGACGTTGGTGGATCCGTACTTGGAGTGAAAAATATCAGAACAATTTTGAGCTTTTATTATTTTCCTCCTTAAAGTAATTAGATGTTACCATCAACTTAGAGATTGCTGCCGCAGCGGCCGTAGGCTCAATTGCCGCCAAGGAAATTGAAGTTGGAATTTTTTTTGGGGTGTCTATTCTTATATGCCAGAGGCAATAACTTTTTGTTATCTCTGGTGCGTACCAAAATGGTCTACTTTCATTATTTCCATTGCCACATTCCCTTCACATCATACTTTTATTTTTTCTAGGGCACGATCACCTACTCGCACGGGCGGATCGTCAACTGGTTCACCACCATCGTGGACAGCGTGAGGGTGGGGGTGGACATGGGGTCCCTACGCTTCTGCTTCCGCGTGCTGCATTGCCCTTTCTTCTCCTGGAAGGGCTCCTTCATCGTGGCCAACGCCGGGGCGGAGCGGGACGTCAGCTACGATCATGGGCCTGACGCCTCGGTAGCCGAGGACTGTTTCTTCGCCATGGCTGCCTGGAGTCGCGGCTACAGCTTCGGCTGGGTGGAGGGTGAGATGTGGGAGCAGAGCACCTTCACGCTGGCAGACTTCGTTCTGCAGCGCCAGCGCTGGCTGCGAGGCATCCTTCTCACGGCCAAGAGCAGTCGCATCCCAGCGCGCTGCCGCGTGGGCGTGATGCTAATGGCCCTGGGGAGTCTGTCCATTCCTTCCTCTGTGCTGTGCATCCTGCTGGGGAGCGTGTACCCCCTCCCCCTGCCCTGGGCCTACGTGCTGGCCTGCTGCTTCATGACCAGCACCATGCACTTCCTGGTGGTACTGGGCGTGCTCAAATCCTTCAGCCCTTCTCGTCTGGGTTGCCTGACGTACGTCTTTCTGGCCGTCACCAGCGTTCTCTGCCTCACGCTGTCCGTCGTCCTCGAGTGTGTGGCCACCATCGCAGCCGTCATCCCCAGGAAGAACAATACCTTCTACGTCGTCCAGAAAGAGCACATTTCCCAAGGGAGCGGAAGTGTAGTTTGACGAAGGTGAAGCATCTAACCATAAATGAGATTTAACTTGTGTGTAATGGGAAAAACAAAACGACTGACGCCCAGTGTGTGATGACAAGACAGAGAAAACGACTGCATCTGTGAGCGATTTTATGGCTGATATTCTTATGAAGAAATGAAGCGATCTCAGCCCATCTGTCCAGTGCATTCCCAACGATTCTGAAAAGGCAGTGAGTACCATTGATGGCTGACATTTTGCCTTTGATGCAATCACCTCCACAGTGAAATGGTTTCCTCGCGAGCAAAGCCAGTGGCAGAGCAGAAGACGATCTCCCACAAGATCCCGATGTGAATGTAACACAAAATCTCTTAACTATTACAGCAGCAACAGCAGCAACATCAACAACATCAACAACACCAACAATAACAACAATAACAATAACAGCAACGGCAACATGAACAATAACACCAATAACGAAAAGGACGAACATAACAGTGATGACGACAAGAAAGAGGTGAGATAAAAGGAAAGTAGGAAAAAAGGGTAACAGCAGCTGCAGCAGCAGCAGAAACAGAAGAAGTAGTAGTAGTGGTAGGGGTAGTGGTAGTAGTAGTAGAGGAAGATGAGGAAGAAGAAGAGGAATAAGAAGACGACGACGAAGAAGAAGACGACGAAGAAGAAGAAGAAGAAGAAGAAGACGACGACGACGACGACGACGAAGAAGAAGAAGACGACGACGAAGAAGACGACGACGACGACGAAGAAGAAGAAGACGACGACGACGAAGAAGAAGAAGACGACGACGACGACGAAGAAGACGACGACGAAGAAGAAGAAGACGACGACGAAGAAGAAGACGACGAAGAAGAAGAAGACGACGACGACGAAGAAGAAGACGACGACGACGAAGAAGAAGACGACGACGACGAAGAAGACGACGACGACGAAGAAGAAGACGACGACGACGAAGAAGAAGACGACGACGAAGAAGAAGAAGACGACGACGACGGAGACGAAGACGACGAGGACGTAGTAGTGGTAGTGGTAGTGGGAGGAGAAGGAGGAGGAGGAGGAGGAGGAGGAGGAGGAGGAGGAGGAGGAGGAGGAGGAGGAGGAGGAGGAGGAGGAGGAGGAGGAGGAGATGATTATGAAGATGAAGAAGACAACGAAGAAGATGAGGAGCAATACTGATAGTGTGGACTTGTATAGCGTCATGCCAGAAAGTCCATCTGCTCAGAGCGCTTCACAAAAATGTGTTCCCCGACATATCCCTTTCCCCAGTCGCGACGGCGGCTGCGGCGGAGGAAGGAGGAGGAGGACAAGGTGGTGGTCTTTGTGAAAGTTATGACGTCAAATTAAAACGAAGTGGAAGTAGCAAAAGAGACGCAAAAAATATATTCGAAGTGAGCATGATACGAGAGGTAAAGAGCAAAGAGAGGCGAATGAACTTTCACACATGCGACACACAAGGCAGGCGGATGATGCATCTTCAGTTTCGTCATTGCTCCTGTCAATAGTTTGTTGGCCGCTTCTCTGAGTCAGCATTGGTCAGGGGAATGAATGAGTGAATGAATGAATCGATGGAGTTTTACGGCCTGTCAGTCTCTGTAGGCTATGTAAGACTGATCACGAATCACTGGAACTAGTTAGAGCAAGTCACGTTACATTCTCTTTAGTGCTTCGCCTTTTTAATCGCGTAGGGAGACGCTTTGGGTCTACTCTTACCCCCAACCCACAGAGGGGGGCGGGTGGTGGGGTGGGGTGGGAGGTGGGGGTGGAGCTAGGTAGACTGGTGAGAATGAATGAATTGATTAATTAATGTATTAGTGAATGAATGACTGAATGTTTTACGAGCTATCAGACATTGCAGGACAAGTAAGACCGTTGATCACGGAAATTACCACAGCTGGTTGGAGCAAATAAAGTCACGACCTCCCCAGTCATTCGCCTCTTATGAATGTCGTTTCCAGAGGCAGTGGGTCTATTCTCACCCCCGACCCATAAGGGTACTGATCAGGGGAAGATCAGTAGCTAAGCTGCACTGTGATCGTTGTGGCACTCGCCGCTCAACACTGTACCTGTGATTCTAGCGATGCTGGAGTTTGAACGAGCGAGCATCCCTTGATGAGAAGGTCTGTGCCTCCTTGTTGGGCATGGAGTTATGATCCAGCAGTGAAAGTCGTGTTTACTGTAAGCGGGGTGCCTACATCCTTCACTGCTTGATTCCAGTTGTTAATATGCGTGGTGAACTGTTGACTGAAACGTTTCTTTAAATGAACGTAACCTTTCCTGAAGCAGCCGTCAAGATCGAGCCTGGCGCTGCACCTTGTCTTCAGGACCATCTGGGCAGAAACACGTTTTGCTAATTGTCAAATATATTTACGTGTATGGAATGTCTGGTGTGGTAAAGGGGCGCATAACAATATCGCCCAATATACCCCTTGTTAGTTGAAGCTTTCAACATATATGTATCACCGAACACTATTGGCTAGTACTGCTTAAAGCGGTCATGACCAAACGAATTTAGAAAAATACTCCCTGCATGCAGTATGCCTGTATCGTAAAATGCAGAGTTAATGTGTAGCTTTGCCTGCCCAAGCCGTAAAACTCTAAATAGAGGTGGAAGTTGGGGCTGGGAGGAGTTCATTGACAACTATCATTTTCAAATCAACGCTAGAGCCCTGAATAGTGTGAATCTTCAGAGATGGTAATTTATTGTATTTGCCAGCCTCTCTCTCTCTCTCTCTCTCTCTCTCTCTCTCTCTCTCTCTCTCTCTCTCTCTCTCTCTCTCTCTCTCTCTCTCTCTCTCTCTCTCTCTCTCTCTCTCTCTCTCATTGATTGGGCGTGAGTATCATTTTTACGACAGGATTAGCAAAGGTAGTCGTAGTAGTTCTTGACTATTTGCAATGATAATTTTCAGTCGATTTCGAATCGAAAACTAAATACTTTATTCCTTAAGCCTCCAGTATAAATTAATTGATCTATTTTTTCTTCTCTTAGAACTTCGGGGACAAAATATAATAACATAAACGTGAGATTGGTGTTTTGAATATAAATTGGTATATTCTTTGTATTGGGTTACATATACAGTCGGAATATCGTTGGAGTATTATTAAGTTGTTCATGAGGAATCGGCAATTTGCACTATATCAACGATTGAAACATTCTGTTGGTCCCCGCCCTCCCCACTCGTCAGCTGGAATGCTGTGGTCCTCGTGCTCTCGGGGGCTGTTCCAGCGGTAGGCCTACATGTATGCGCACCGCTAGTCGCATGTTGCGTAAGGCGGGCGCCCCGGAGCGCTCTGTCGCAGTGAGCATCAGAGGTAATGCGCAATGAGTCGGAGCACCCCGATCCGCTCAGCTCATACAACGCCCACCAGCTCCAAGCAACACCTATATGTGCGACCGGAAGTTATCTTAACCCCATTGTATACGAGGCCTAGTATTTGAAAAGACCTACTGAAGAGCAGTCGAGCCCCTGCATGCGTCTACAGCCTGATCAACACGGCATGTCTTGCCTCGTTCCCTGCATTTCTGATGCATCGTGAAATGATGACTGACGATACTGATGAGGACTCCTGTAGGCTGTGGCTTACGTTAAGACATACTTTTTTGTTGTTGCAACAATTGTATCCAGGACGGTTTTTTCCTCGTCAGCGAGCAGTCGTATCAAGGAAACGGTATCTAAGACGCTTCATGATTTAGAACTTGCTCTAGATGTGTGATGTTTCACTGAAGCAGTTCTGTCAGCCATTGGGAACGCCACATACTCCCGCGTCGTCATCCAGTGGGAAAATGGAGGGCAGCGAAGTTGAGGTCGCAATTACTGCTGAATAACGTTAGTATACATGTATGGTGATGGTTGGGGTCAGTTGAACTGTTTCATCGAGACAAGTTTCACCGTCTGAGAACACTGTTGAAACTGTATCAGTAAAACGAAAATGTTTCTGTGTCAGGGGGCTGAAGCAGCATGTTTCGGTCTCGCCTTATACGACAGCCCTTACCTTGCACGGGGTGTACATGAATATCCACACGGCAGGTGCAGACGTGGTCCTTGACAGTTCTCGTCTTGCATGGCAGCAAACATAACGGACGAGGTTCGTTGCCGTGCCTTTACGCGCTGTTCGTATTTTCAGTTCGAGAGGAACCCGTGACACTATTTTCGTATTCGTCTCGTATCTCCGTCACTTTTTGGGGTCATCTTGAAGATGAAAAAAATTCTCTTTTTTCACCCTCTATATATTCACTTCTGATGTAGATGTGGCGATATGGGAAAATCGAGTAAACAACTTCACCAAATAGGAAGAAAGAGAAGAGAATAGGGGGGAGGAGGAGGAGGAGGAGGAGGAGGAGGAGGAGGAGGAGGAGGAGGAGGAGGAGGAGGAGGAGGAGGATGGAAGGAGAAGGAGGAGGGGAAGGAGTGAGGAGGAAAGAGTAAGGAGGAGGAGAAGGAGGATTAGTAGGCCTATATAAGGCGGAATGGCATAATTTAGATTCTAAGAATTACATCATCTTAGTATTACATCTAGTTTGCCACTCATTTCTGTAATGGCATTTGAGGATACCTGTACGAGCATCCCATTGTTATCCTCGTTCTGTCGATCTCAATCGCTCTGAGGTGTTTAAAATCACGAAGGCGGTATTTGTATTTGTTTTTCTTTTCCAGTATTTAAGATCGCTTTTTTGCTGTTATCCAAGTTCTGAATTATGCTTGAATTGAGAGATGACTGACTTACAGGTCGCTAGTAAAGTTGTCAAGAACTTTGATTGCAGCTTTTTTTCATGGGAAAAAACGCATTTCGGTTTGTCAATGCTAGAATGTCATCCTTACTTATTTCTGATCACCACCATGTCACAGTTAGAAAGTTCACTTACACATGTGTCTGTTTTGAATTCACATTTCCTTTTCTGTATTGCCAGAATGTATTAGGGAACTTTCTACCTCCTGACCGAATGAAAATGATGAAGGGTATTGTCAAAATTTCAGCTGTGTGTCCAGTCGTAGTGCGTTTTCCAAACTGGTATTGCAATTGTGCTTGTTACATGAAGCTTTTCTGGAAGTATGGAGGAGTCTGCTCCATCCATCCTCGTGTCAAGCCATGTCTGCTTTTTCGTGCGTTTGTGAATAAGAGGCGATTTTATATGTGGATGCTATGGAGCTGGTTCACAGTCAGGAGTTTCGACTTTCGCCTCACTGTTAATCGTCTCTTCTTATCTGGCAGCTTATCGTTCATGGCCAGACTGTCTGAGGTGCAGTCTTACAGGGTTACTGTGAAGGCGATTTCTGAGTTTAGAGATTTGTTGAACACTCGATATGTAAGGTGTGTGATGAAAAGAAATTATTACTTCAGTTGTCACACGACCTCGCGAAAATGATCGTGGCTCTAGCCATGGTGAGAATACAAGACAATAGTGAAGGCAAGGCAAACACGCTTCATTTGCGGGTAAAAGATGGGGGTTAGAAGAGGGGGATGGAGTAGAAGTTGGAAAACTTGTTGATGTTGTTTCTTCGGCGGCGAAGATCGAGACTGTAGTTCGGGATTGAGATGCGAAGGGTTCGGGGGTGGCTGATAAAACCCATCTGAGTCAGAAGTTTCTTCCACATTTTAGGCACAGGTGGGAGGACAAGGCAGAGGGAATGCTAGCAGCTCCAATCCTCTGTAGAATTTTTCTCCTGGCTTCAGCAGGTCTGACCTCTGCTGCCGAAGACCCTAAGATCCTGCAGTTAGTCTGTTGGACAGTCTTGCGCTAGTGACTCCCATGAATTGAGTCAGCGTCCAGGGTCTTACCTTCAGGCAGTCCTTGAATCGTTTCTTGGAAGGTTTATAGAGAGAGGATAAATAAGGAAAATTGTGGGAGATAAGAGTGAATCAAGCTTATGCAGTGAAAAGAAAAAGGGAATCTGGAGAATTATGAAATGGAAGAACTCAATGCAAAACTGTTGTTGAAATCAGTCCTTGCACTTACACGAAAAGAGGTTTGGCGTGAAAAGAAAAAGTTTGGGGTTTGAAAATGAAAAATAAGAAAGCATTTTTGTGATGTTATTGTGAGAGAACTCATCAAAGATTAACAGAGGCGGAACATACCCTTCTATGGTGCTTTCAGAAGAACGTTTACAGAGGTATGGATACTGAACCTGTTTAAGTTTCTGTCCGAATCTCATGACCTCAGACATAAGCCAAGATAGTGCACGCTAAGTGTGCTTATATGAACAACTGCAATTCATTCGATAATGGATTTCAGTGAATCATCTCAGAAGATTACCACCATCATTCACTACGAATGAGGTGAATTTAAGTTCAAACTAAAGGCCAGCATCAGAGCTGTAAGTAAGTGTTTTATTACATTTAATTGTACACGAAGATACATTAGCTTATTCAGGGCGTCAGAGAGAGTTCATTCTGGGACTTTCATGATATAATGTGGTCAGTCTCCTTCGACACATATCAAAGTGACCATCTTGATGCGCTGCGAGGGAATTAGACTTTGTGATGAATGAAGACAACCCCTCGTTGTAGAAATTATTCGGGGCTACAGGGAAAACCCATCACGCCACATGCTTCTACACCACCGCCTCCTCGATCTCTGTGATAGGGACAGCTTTGAGACGTGATAATGCGGATCCCTGCATCACTGCTGTCCAGGTTCCACAATGGCGGCATGGCTTCATCCTAAGACACTGCTCAAAGTTCACCTTGACTGGATTGCCAAATTTCGCTCTACACCCCCCCCCCCCCCCCCCCCCACCTCCCTCACCCCCACCCACCCACCCACCCACCCCACTGGGGAAACGAGTGGAGGTCACGTGTGGTTTTCTATACTAGTTGCCACTGTGGACAGAATCTGGATGTTTCAAAATTAATATCAAACGTGTTTCTGTGAGGGTTGAGTTGGAAGAGTGTGAGAGATAACTTTGGCGCGTTCATCCGCAGCCTGGTTGCATGCTCGCCAGGGAGTTGAGATGGTGTTGGGGTGATACAAAGAGGTAGCCCGATGACCAGGGGGTAAAAGTGTGCGATCTGAGCATCCATCAAAAGTCGCAATATAAAAAAGAGCACCTTTACCTTTCCTGGATATGGAGTTAAAGGTCCCACAGCGCGCTGATTCGCCTATAATGTTTATTGCAGATGTTGGGAAAGAGTTGGTTGGCGGCTGGGTACGAAGAGTAAGTTAGGATGGATCGTACAAAGACACCTGTGTGTACGCCAACGTAATACGTAGTTTTAGAAATCTGATTCTGATTAACCAACCCACTCCCTCTTTTTCCCTCCTTACATGAGGGAATCGCTTTTAAAAACTGTTTGACATTCCTCGAAAGGACAGCTGATGATAAAGCTGTTTTCTAAGATTGATTTGATAACTCCAGCTACCGTGTAGCTACAGTATGGGTGGCCGGCCTTCTTGTTGATTGTGGGGCCTGCGTGTGTTTCTGCATGTGTGCCAAACCAACTCCATGTCGTGCTTGTTGACCTACAGTGGGCCAGAGGAATCTGTGATTCATGACATGCCAAATACATCGGTGCTGAACTTACGTTGTCAGAAGTGTTTTCCCAACACGATTTAGGATTTTGTTCCATCTAAACCTTTTAAGTAGAACTTACATTCGAATGACAGGCACGACTATGAAAATAAATATTTCAATTATCTAAAACTATTTTAATTCCAAAATTACGAAACATGTAAGGGATACTTTCAGAATATCTTACTGTAGCTTTCCCTACAAACTACAGAGACTGTAAGTCGACACCTTGCACACTTGTTCATTCAAATTTACTTGACTCGTCGCTTTTCATACTAAGCTCGAAGACATTAATTCTGTGTCTCTTCTGTTTCTCCTATAGGCCCTGTAACGACCCAAAGTATGAACCGACCCTAAGTATGAACCGGAAATTGTCGCAGAGTTATCTGCCCGGTACTCTTAATAATTCGACTCTAAAAAGAGACGGCACCCGCCACTCCGCCTGACTGACTTGGCACACCCGGGGAGTTATGCTAAGATCCGGCCGCGTAAATATATCTGCGTTTTGTGACAAACGTCTTGCTCGGCGGTACTGTACTCCATGCACCTTAACGGTGCGCGTGATTCGGGTGTAATCTTAAGCTAAACGACGTTTATTGGCGCTGCTGAAACGGTCGAAGTCGGAAACATTCGGAACGTCGTTTAGCTTAAGATTACACCCGAATCACGCGCACCGTTAAGGTGCATGGAGTACAGTACCGCCGAGCAAGACGTTTGTCACAAAACGCACATATATTGACGCGGCCGGATCTTAGCATAACTCCCCGGGCGTGCCAAGTCAGTCAACGGTCGCGTTTTATAAAACCAGACTACAAATAGACTACAGGGAGGTGACTCCCATATTATTTCCGGCAGGGGAGACGGCTTTTCACGGGGAAAAACTTTTTTGAACGCTACATTATGTGTTAAACGACACAAATGCACCCAAAACACAAAAACTCGTAAAGCAACTAATGCGTCGTTTGTCGGGATATATTCCATGCGAAGAACAGGTGCAGGAGCGGTATATCGCATAAAGAGAGAGCCGGGCAGATAACTCTGCGACGATTTCCGGTTCATACTTTGGGTTGGTTCATACTTTGGGTCGTTACAGGCCCTATCAGAGGAGTCCTGCCATTTTCGTTTATCACAAGTTCGCAACCCGCGACCTAGGGCAGAAAGATGATTTAATGTAAGGGTTATGACGGAAGAGTGCAACGCAATTAGCAACATTCCATGCTTACACAAAGGATTTTGTGCTCATCGTTGTGTGTTTATTGGCAGGCGAGGCGCTAAACAGCTCATGTCCTTTCGCATATCAGGGCTAGGGTGCTGCACCCATGTTTTATTACTGTACCACAATCATGACTGTAAGATGCACAGTTTTAGGAACTTTCCCCCCATAGTTCCCATCCCTAGTCCAAATATGGGTTTTCTGCTAGAACCTGCCGGGATGTGTTTACCCTACACGGCAAAGCGACTCGGATCTTTTTGCCAGAGCAGTGCGGGATCATCCCTTGTAACTCTCTACGAAATGAGTGTTGTATGACAGTTGTTGATTTTGAGACACAGTGCAGAAGTCGAAGTGGAGGGTCAAGGCTGGCCATTTACAGACATTGGTTCTGTTGAAGACCCATCTGTAATGGTTGTGCCTGTGCAAGTTTTAGGGTTTTTGTTTTCTTTTACGTTTTTGTTTTCCCAAGTTCGGACTCCAAGTAATATGAAAAGTTAAATTTCTTGAAAGTTGCGCAACTAACTAGCAGCAAAAACAAACACAAACAAACAAATGAACAAAGACCCAGGCCTCGCAATTGTTTAACGCTCAATTTGGGAAAAAGTTTTACGGAATATCATCTTACATCGCCCGTAACTTCCTAACAAAAGGTCATACAGTTATGTGCCATAGCATATATCATCTTAAAGACAATTCAAATATTTTAATGTTGGTTTACCAATGTCGCAACCTGTCCAAACTGTCCTACAATATTCATTTTGTGGTGGTGAGTACCAATTCAGGTCAAACAGTTGTAACGACTCTTCTTTTCCCTGAATCTATGGTTTTTGTAGTTCATCACACAACACCACCACAATCCATTGTGTTATCTGCATCGATCGATTCTAAAGTAGTGCAAACAAGCTTAGAGTTGTGAGTGCTGAAAAAATGTACACAGACGTTCAGCTGAATGATCAGTGAAGTCTATCAAGATTGTAAAAACTTTCTTTATTTCAATTCATATCTTTTGTTGACGTTTGTTGAAGTGCCTACATGTGCAAGCTTTATTTTTTTCTGGTTCAATACTTTTCTAGTTAAAGTTTATTTAGAATTCGTGCAACTTCCAGCTCTTCTTGTAGTTTTCAATAACTTAGCGTGTAACATTTCATTGGTTCCTTGTTATATAAAAAGGCAACATTTTTAATAAAATGGTTTGCTTCATGTTTTGTTATTTCTACATAAATGCTTGTATACATAATCAACGACTTATCTGCCTCCCCCCCCCCCCCCCCCCCCCCCCCCCCCCTAGCTTTATGCTGTGCAGTCCATGAAAGAAATGAGAAACTATGATGATAGGCAGCTCGACCCACGAGCGGAGGAACAAAAGAACAGGCATTGCGACAGAAAACACCCATCAGGTAAAAATGTACACTGGCAACCACATAAAATGGAAGTGTGTGTGTGTGTGTGTGTGTGTGTGTGTGTGTGTGTGAGTGACGGAGAGAGAGAGAGAGAGAGAGAGAGAGAGAGAGAGAGAGAGAGAGAGAGAGAGAAAGGCAGGCAGGCAGGCAGGCAGACAGACACAGGCAGACAGACAGACACAGAAAACACCCATCAGGTAAAAATGTACACTGGCAACCACATAAAATGGAAGTGTGTGTGTGTGTGTGTGTATATGTGTGTGAGTGTGTGTGTGCGCATGTGTGTGTGTGTGAGTGAGAGAGAGAGAGAGGCAGGCAGACAGACACAGGCAGACAGACAGACACAGGCAGGCAGGCAGACAGACTGACAGAAAAACAGATGGACAGACACAGATAGACGGACAATGGCTCTACACAGTCCAGTGGAAAGAGCACTCGGCCGCTGTATCTTGCAGCTAGCGGTAGCAGCCTTTGAAACTGCAGATCCTGGAGCTGCATGCTTGGGCAAGGTGCTTCACCCGCATTGCCTCTTCCCCCCCCCCCCCCCCCCCCCCTAGTATCTACAATAAAATAAGCAATTAAAAAAGACTGAGATAAGTACCCATGTCTTGTCGACAGGATTGCTTCAATAGCCCCCAACCCCTGACTAAAGGCAGCACTGTGGCAACCAGTTTGGCATCATAAGTCTTAATTAAGGGGCAAACCTGATTGCAGTCATGCTTCATCAGTGTTTTGGAGCATCTTCAAGGTCTGAGCCGAAAGAAGTGCCTGTTTCCATACATACATGTGTGCATGTGTCCGACTGAGACTTGGAAGCAATGGCAATACTCTACTGTTCTACAACAAACAGGAGATTCCATTTTCCCATGATAAATCAAATTACCGTAAACAGTCAGTGTGAGATATTCGCCAGGTTACATAATAATTCAAGGAAACTATTTTGTCATTAATCATCAGTTATTTTTGGAACACATTGATGATCCTCTGTGTGTACTACTGAAAGTCGTTATTGTTTTATTCAAAACCTTGCAGCAAAAGCATGAATAGGAAAAATTGAATGGCATCCAATCACTTTAAAATAATTGCTTCATACAATTCATAAATGAGACTTGATATATGCACAGAAAGAAGTACAAAATGATCATTTAGCTATATTCCTATACCAAGGAAGCCTTGTGGCACAAACAAAAGAACATCATGAGCTATTCACCAATTCCTTTAATGAGCTGAGTTGAAATGCAATGGACAGTCAAGGTAACACATCTCCTCCTGCATTCAAATCACACCCATATTCTGCCATGGCCAGAACAAAAACAACATCATGGCCATGGCTCCATCAGGCATTTCAAGATTTCAAAGAGAAAACTACTCCTCCTTACAAATACATGTATACATCATATATTTTAAAAAAGCAATACAATTGAGTTGGTTCTGCAGCTGCATGATAAATATTTTTACAATGAGTCATTACATTTTGGTTTCTTATTGCAAATATGCTAGAAGGGGAGAAAACCCTAAACTGGTAAGAACAACTATGCAAGAAATGTGCATATTCTAGAGAAATATTTAGAGGAAAAGTAAGGAAAACTAAAACATTAAAAGCAACAAAACTTCCATGGCAAGAGTGTTTCATGTTGTTGTTGTTGTTGTTGTTTTTGTATTAGTGATTTCCTAAAATGTCAAGTGTCTCAAAGATGAATACAGCACATAATAGGGCTCTATCACATCTCATCTAAGGTGCAAAATGTCCAAGTGCCAAGCAAACTATTCTAAAGTGGGTTACAGATAAAAATGGCCAACATAATTAATACATTATCCATCACTCCCATATGATGAACAAGACATTCTTGTAAGATAAAAAATGTTCATCATCAAATCAAATGTAACGTTCATATATATACATACAGTGAAGAGAGTTGAGTATTGCATCCCATATGGAACTGGCAGGACAGTTTTAAAACATTTTTAATATGTTGAAGTTATCAAAAAAATCTAATCACAATTTCCACTTGGTCTGACAGTGGAGCAGTTATGGCTCCTATGACTCTGAGGGCATCAAGTGTCAAACAGTAAGCTGAGCACCAGAAGGGTATTTTTTTGCACTTTCTCATACAGAAAGAAAACAATTAAATGGCAAAATCACCTCATTCACAATGATTCTACTTCAGCAGCACATAATATGATTCTTTGTCATAGCAAACTCTATGGCACTAGGTTGTAAAATCTATGTAACAAATATGTGTAGAATTTTACCTCAACGAGGATGGTGGAGAAGTGGAATCAGATGCAAGAGGATACGAAGATGAATACAAATGGGTTTTAAGTGAGTCGCCAACTCTGAGAAAAAGTGCTGTACATACATTTTTACAGTTTTTTACAGTAGAAGATGAACACTTCAATACATGCCTCTATCTCTAAAATTCATCTAAGAAAATAAAAAATCATCCTGCTGGAATCCTAACTCTCACCAAATACAGTATCACAGACAAATGGTGTATTGCCATCATTTCTCGCTGCTTTAGCAGCTTTCCTCCACAGGTTAAATTCTGATCATGCTTGAAGCTGGAAGTGTTTAGACTAGATCTAAATAGCCATCTCTTCACCATATGCCACAGGTGACTCCTGATATGTGTGTGCTGCATACAAATCAGTAAGAGTTGGAACCAGCACTACACATGATGATGATGATGATGATAAGATGATGATATGATGATGATGATGATGATGATGATGATATGATGATGATGATGATATGATGATATGATGATATGATGATGATGATGATATGATGATATGATGATATGATGATGATGATGATGATGATGATGATGATGATGATGAACTGCAGTTCAGACCTGAAGAGGTGCTTTGATTGTCCCTGTCTAAGGGAGATAATTCCACATTACGGCTGTTTCTCAAAGGGAGAACTTTGGCACTTTATTGTAGAAACTGAGTGGGCTCAGAAAAGTCATATAATTATTATAGAAATAAAGAAACTGACAAATCAACGTGGCTTTCAGAGACACACGCGTAGAGGCCTATGTCATTATCTTCAGTCATCAAAAACTAATGAGCACCAATGGACCTCCTCAAAGGTCTTTAAAAATATTATTTCCTCCCACCCGGATTCTCACTCCCCCTTTTTAAAAACAAAAAATACAGTCAACAATATGATCACATCAGCTAAATTGCAAAGAATGTGCATGCACTCTATGATGAAATAGAATCTCCACCTATATATATATATTTGAGAAAATGCAATTCATGTACATGTATATGATAATACTATCCACTAATAATGCTCACTCAGTAAGTCAAACGAAGTATGTGTAATAAAATATGTCATGCAAGATCACTATAATGTATAGAAAAGATAGTATGAAATTCAGGAAGCTGTGTACATCTGATGTAATATATCTATGTAGCAGATGGGGGAAAATAAGCATAAGAAATTATGGCAGAGTCATAAAAATTATGGACAATGCTTTACAAATAACAAATTGCTTGGAGCAATGAAATGAACATCACTCATGCATGAACAGTCAGTACAAAATTGTCACCAAAAACCAGTTGGATAAACAAAGGTTCTTCACTTCACTGCAGCAAGACACATTGGGAGTAATATTTTCTTTTCTTTTTCCTCAAAGATCTTTAAAACAAACCACACAATATTTTGTCAGTCTTTTTTGACATACAAAGCAAAAGTGATTGAAAAAGCACATGAAAGACAAATGCAGTAAGAAAACCTTAAGAAAAAAAACTGAAGCACAAAAGCCCAATTGCCCGATCTTCATATGATTTCATAACTTGAGAGCAATTCCTTAAAATCACATTACATATGTGGAGGCACAGTTTTGGGTAAAGTGAGTCAAGTTTAGTCATATCAAAATGTATAACTCATCAAGCATTCATGAAACGCATTTGCTACAAAGTGAAACATCTATGCATAATCAAGATTCACTGCAGACTTCTAAATATGTCACCCTACTCCTGGCTCTGTCATAAGAGTAGTTAGTGGGAAAATGTTGCATTATAAGCACATTGTGCCATTGCTATTTTTAAAAAAAGTATAAAAATGAAGGTGCCATTAAATTTACTGCCTCTCCCGATGTGACAACACATCAACCTGCATGCCAAGTGAGCTGTGAGCCAATGTAAACCTCTGATTCAGCCCTTTGTTTTTCTTCACCATTTCTGTAAAACAACGACCATGCACAATGCAGGTTGTAAAATTATGTTTGCAACTCCACCTTGTCCTGTCTCTCTCTGTGTCTGTCTCTGTCTGTCTGTCTCTCTTCTCTCTCTGTGTGTCTCCGTCTCTCTCCCTGTCTCTCTCTCTCTCTCTGTCTGTCTGTCTGTCTGTCTGTCTGTCTGTCTGTCTGTCTGTCTGTCTGTCTGTCTGTCTGTCTGTCTGTCTGTCTGTCTGTCTGTCTCTGTCTTTCTCTCATATGTCTAGTTTGCATTTTTGTTTCAGTGTAAATGTGTGTGCTCAAGAGCTAAATGGAAGATAGGTATCTCTGCCTAACTCATTACCCTTGCTAAATAAAGTGGATTCATTCATTCGCTTTCTCTCTCACTCCCAATCCTAACCCACTGTACCATCATCAGTTTCCCCTTTAGGTTGGTAATTCCTCACAATTTTAGCAATGCTGTGATCTGAAAGAACATGTGCCCCAAAAGTACTCGTCACAGGAAAGGAATCAATTTCCATTAAAAAACTCCATTTCTGTCAGTGAGCAAACTTTTTGTGAGGAAAAGGTGCACAAAGGAGGAATATGCCTCTAAACAGCATGGACTGCAGGATAAAAATTTACCTTATCTGCAAGTCACTTTGACCTGAATATTTTTCATTCAGACGACCTGTTTCTAATACAGAGCTAACACGGGGAAGTTTCCCACTTCAGATTGGGGTGGGAAACATGCGACTTCCTCCATGATACAGGAGAACAGAGAAAGCACTGACAGAGAGGATCTTGGACATCAGGTCCAGCCAGGAAGGACAGACAAGAGAGGAGGGTGAAGCATTCCACTGCCTTGGGTGCAGGCCAGGACTGACTGCAACTACCCTAGGAGAAAGGTGAAGGAAGTCGCAAGGAAAATGGGAGGGAATAAATTCACGAATAAATTGTCTCCAAGATGATGTGATGCCATCCTATCCATGAAAATGGTCGAGTCTCCACACTGTCATTGAATAATTTGATAAACCCGGATTCTTCCCGTCCCAGGGATAGAACCATGGCACTGTGCCTCGCACATCGTCCAACCCCAAAGCATGCTCCCCTATCTCCGCCTGTCAAAAGACATGGTTTCAACAAGCGAGTAGAGGCTGAGGGGCTGACCGTGTCCTCAAGCAAGTGGGGGAGAGCACTGGGGGTGGGCTGCCAGGAACTGGTGTGTATTGTAGATAAGAGCGAAGGGAAGGGAAGCTCCTGTAAGTACTTGTTGTTTTTGTCCTGGCACGTCATAGATGGTGAACCAAAGCTAATGCAGTCATACAGAGAGGAGGTGCATCGTAGATGTTCACCAAGTATCATTCACACAGACAGAATTACACTATCAGTCATGAAAAAAAACCAGGACATCCCCTGATTCACATTTCCCCCGAATCATCGTCTTTCATTTTCAGAGCATAGTTTCAGAGGGGGAAGAAAAAAACCAACATGAAGATCATCTCAATATCCTCATGCCATTGTTTCAAATACTGAGCATATTCATGTTGCTTTTCATTAAGGAGCACTCTCAGCAATTCATTTACAATGGAGTCTGTTGCACAAAAAACTGTACATTCAATATGAAAAATAACACATGAGGCAAAGTGATATAAACATATTATCCTTTCCATATCAAGTTGATAGGCAATGAGCATCAACAAATTTAATATCAGTTCCAACATGAAAACTTTAAAAGGCCATAGAACCTCCCATTTATTGGCTGCAGGGGTTTCCCCTGGCAGAGCTACTGAACTAGGCCCAGAAGCCAGGGACTCCAGGGGGGATAGAGCAGATCCTGCAACATAATGCAACCAGTTAACTCCATCAACAACATGACTGCCCCATTGAACCACACAACAACTTCCTAGGATGCAGAGCTGCCCAGGGACATTTTCTTGCCCTCACACCAACAGCCCTCCCGCACTTGCTTCAGCCCCTGAAGTCCCTTCATCATCCTGGCCCCGCTCCTTCAGCTCACTCTGGTGCCAGATCTTGAGGCTGCTCTTCACTTCCTCAAAGCTGGACCTCACCTTGACGTCCATCTCCCAGCACGTCTTCATGATCTTGTAGAGATGGAGGTCGCAGTGACTTGGTCTGGGCAGACGCCTTTCTTTTTCGTACATGCGGTATAAAAATGCGTGGGGTAGATCCCCCAATGTAGCTTCGTGGATCTTCTTGGGGTGGTCACCTCCACTGAAGACCTCCCACATGAGAACCCCAAAGCTCCAGACATCGCTCTTTTCTGAAAACCTGGCTGGTGTACTCAGGCACTCAGGCGCCAACCTGCAACACCATTGAATAATGGCATTTTACACTGTTCAGTGAGTAGAAGAAGAAGGGGAGGAGGAGGAGGAGGAGTAGGAGCAGAGGAAAAGGAGGAGGAGGAAGGGGGGGGGGGAGGAGGAGGAGGAAGAGGAGGAGGAGGAGGAGGAGGAGGAGGAGGAGGAGGAGGAGGAGGAGGAGGAGGAGGAGGAGGAGGAGGAGGAGGAGGAGGAGGAGGAGGAGGAGGAGGAGGAGGAGGAGGAGGAGGAGGAGGAGGTGGAGGAGGAGGAGGAGGAGGAGGAGGAGGAGGAGGAGGAGGAGGAGGAGGAGGAGGAGGAGGAGGAGGAGGAGGAGGAGGAAGGGGAGGGGGGAGGAGGAGGAGGAGGAGGAAGGGAGGAGGAGGAGGAGGAGGAAGGGAGGAGGAGGAGGAGAAGGAGGAGGAGGAGGAGAAGGAGGAGGAAGGGAGGAGGAGGAGGAGGAGGAGGAGGAGGAGGAGGAGGAGGAGGAGGAGGAGGAGGAGGAGGAGGAGGAGGAGGAGGAGGAGGAGGAGGAGGACTACTACTAAGAGGAAGAAGGAGAAGTGTTCATGACTAATTCAAATACCCCATGGATTGCTCACCATCCACAGCATTTGATCTGGAGGTCAAAGATCACAGCCTAATACTGCAGTCTTGAATAGGAAGGTGTTGACATTTATCTCTCTTCCATTCAACTGTCTTAGATTAGTTCCATATGGAATGATTAAGAAAACACTTTGCTTTAGTTTGTTTTTTCAATTTAGCATGGAAAATTAGTATGGCATGTAGATGAAAGGTATGTGCATGCCTAATGATAAAAGAACAAAGACAATGTTGAAAAGCACTTTTCATCAGCATTCTGTACACTTGGCAAGAATTATTTTTTTTTTAAACACCAAACTTTTTATTTTTAATGGAAGAGAATAAAGAACAGCCACGATGACAATTTGGAAAAGCTTCCATAAATAAGCCACACTAGTAGACTCGTTCGAGGAGAGGGGTGTGACAGAGACAGTCAAACTGGTGGGAAACACAAACTGGCAGGACACAACATCTGATTAGCTGTGTTTTTAAAAGTTTTTATATATTTTTATCGTCAGATTTTTTGTCAATCTATGTATGATTCTATGAATCACTGTGAATTCACTGAGAGTTAATCATCCAAGATCGCTTGCTAGTCAGATGATGTCGCTTGCTAGCTTGCCAGCTTGGCTGTCTTTCCACCCCCTCTCCTTGGATGAGTCCACTATTGTGGTCCGTTTATGTAGGTACCGGCAACCAATATTTAGGTTTAGAGAAAATGAAGGACAGTTTACTTTAGTGTGTAGAGAGTACAAAAACATGAAAAACATAAAAGTTTGAAGGCTCTATCTATAAAATTACAGAACTTACATTGATTTTAGTTTTTACTTTTTGTCACTATTTTAACATCTGTACCAAAAAGAAAAAGTGTGAACAGTAATCGACAATGCATTCTTTCTAATGATGGGGGTAGAGCTTCCTGCCCTGGGATGGAGAGCGAAGCGTCACAAGATGTGGCAGCTCCCTCTCTGTACCATTAGCCATCTTTGATGTTACATCACAAACTCAGTTGAACACATAATAAGATTCTTTTTTTTTTTCAGTCTTCTGTACATGTAAATATGAACCAATTTTTTTCAGACTTCAAAATTAACACATTGTTGCATGGTAAGCCATCAAAAATAGGAACAAGTGTGATTTGTCATCTTGTTACAAACCTGTCGATTTTCAACACTTTTGAAGCATATTCAAGTGGCCTTAACTCTAGAACCAGCCATCCAATTGACATCAAATTTTGGCCCAAGCTACCATTTTGTGTGCTGTACATAAAATGTTGCTGTGCCTGAATATAAGTCAGAAATGCCTTTTCTGTAGTAAAAAGTGCACATATTATACAATTTACCAATTTTATGGCATGGACACATAGACACAACTTGGAAACTAATGAAACACTGCAATACAGTGTATTCTGTCTTCCAGACTGGTTTACCCAGAATTAAGCTGAGGACAGTCATGGCAAGACAGCCTCTGAAAACAGGTGGTATCCAGGAACTGGAAGAACACATGCAAATCATCAGAATCTGTCCTTGTATTCTTCGTAGTCTTCTGATTTTGTGTAGATGGTCAGTTGTGAACAGTCTGCAGGAGCTACTTGTTGGACAGTAATTTTCTAAATCATCAAGCATGTCACCAAGAAAGCTCGACCTTTATGACATTAGTTTTGTTTCTATCATATTCAGCAGACATTTTTTTTTCAAAAACGAGTAGGTTATGCTATATCTTATTCAATCGTGTAACCATAGAAAACGCGAAAAAGAGAGCTGAATATCTACAGTTTTAATAGGATCATTCAGTGCATATTAATCGACAGTACCAAGTTTGAAGTTTAGAAAACAAGACCACAAACTTTCTCCTTCTGGTGTGAATCATTTTTGGTATAGCAACAGCGAACGGTGAGCAGAGAAGGGGAATTTCCCTTGCTCACTGGAAGCCCCCATGCTCACATCACGTTAGACAATGGCTGCACATGTCAACGCTTCTTGGTAGTGCTCGCTTTCGTTCTTCTGTGTTCTCATACTCACACTCCATGAATATAAAATAAGCAGAAAAGAGAGATGAAACGCGAATCTTCAATTTGTAAAAATATTTTTTTCACAAATGCAACACTTGCACACCACAACAATCACATACAAAACGAGGTATTTTTAGACTCGCAAATCGTTTCCCGCATAATTCGCGTAGGCTGCCACTACCTATGGTCAGCAGGCATTTGACCACGCAGTTCGAGAGCGCGAACGACAGACCCATCAGATCTGAGCAAATCGCAAGCTTTCTGTGCAAATTAACTCGACCTGATTAGGATATTCATAAAGACAATCGAACACGCTTTTAGATTTTAGGTAATATAACTATGTTTTTTCAATCACCAGATGGTTTATTTGACTTTGAATTTGTCAAATAATCGTTTGAATTGCATTTGTTTTAAAAAAAGCAGCAACATTTGGCATCATAAGAAAGGTTGCAACATTATCTTTTTTATGACATGAAATATGGCGATACTAAGGATAGAAAACGTGCGAACTTTGAGAGAAGCACGGAGGTGGTAAAAAACATCAGTCCAACTGCTCATCAACCACAGCGACTTAGCTGTCTTCTGGGTCATTTAAACATGTGATGTAATGGCTTTTTATGATTCACACACATTCAAAACCAATATCACATAAGAGAAAAAGAAGACTGAACAGTAATATGTATGTTGTATTTCAATCTCCACAAAAATGTCCGAGTTGTTCATTGTTTTCTCCATGAACGGCTGCTCGCCCAGTGGTGTTACATAGGTTGCCAGTACCTACTTTATGGAGGGATTTTCAACCATTTGAGATCAATGAGCGCAGGTCATCAATTACTGCCATCACAAAAGTTTTTGTGTCCTAGTTTTACACCACCAGGTCAAACAGTTGCCAAGAAAATGCCAATGTCATGGCTTCTCCCCAAGTTAATCGTGGTTTCTGTCACTGATCACAGTTTCTGTCACTGATTCAACAGAAAATGTTACTGCTGAGGTGGTAATTTTTGGAGTCAAGGTGACCAGCTGAGCCATCACAATGAACAGATGTTGTATTTGATTAAATACCATCACACGTTATCAACAGGCGCATTTTAGGAAAACAACGAAGCAAATTGTGCAATACTCTTTTAATTTGCAAGAAGACCCTCTAACCAAAATATCATAATTTTAAAATGTTTTTTATCTTAATGTAACTCAAAATATTTGGGGTGTCAGAGAAAAACTTGGTAACTGATAGCTGAATCAACTTCACTATGCTATATCTCTTTTCGAATTGAATCAAGTCAAACCTCTGGTGCCCTAATGTAATCATTAATATAACCATGGGTGATAAATTCAAAACATGACAAATAAGGACAAGTGATGAAAGGCTACCACACCAAAACTCACCAGAAGATGGGCAGCTCCTTGCTTGAGTTCTGTGCATATGTGTAGTAGTCCTGATCTTTGAACATCTTGGACAGACCAAAGTCTGCAATTTTGGCCTTCAGGGATTTGGTAAGGAGCACATTTCGGGCAGCGAGGTCTCGATGAACAATCTTCCTGGACACCAGGAAGAGCATTCCCTGGAAGAGAGAGATGCAACCTGAAGACACATGTCATGTCCCGGCATTGCAATCTTGGTCACCCTCCTGTTCACCAGGTCGCAGGTTCATTCCCCGCCTGAGGTCCATTTTAGTATGTGTGTGTGCCTGCCCTCTGCAGCATGTGTGGCCCTGCTTTTGGAAGCACCTTAGATTCCTCATCCACACACCATCTCAGTGGAGAACGAGGTCTGAGCATATTTTTTTCCTACATGGGAAAGTTCTCAGCAGCATGTTAAAAAAAATTCCTTTGAGGATACTGGGCCAGGAAGCAGTCAGTCCTTTTGCCCTGCAATGCCTGGCCCCAGAGACTCTTGCATCACATCCAGCCTGCTGGCTCTTTCTAAGCTGTAGACCCAAGAGTGTTACAAGCCTAAAATGTCAACAAAATGTTCAATCAGCTGTTGCTCTGGTCCCCAAAATATAGCTCTATTCAATCACACACCCATCCAGCTGGAAACTTCAGCAGTTTGCAATAGTTCAGCTCTTTCAGACATTTAGTGTTTTTCTAAAGATACAGTGGCACTACTTTAAATTGAAGATTTGCAAGAATAGAATCAATGATAGGTTGTTTTGAATTTTCTAAGTTATAATAAAAAGGAGTACTTTTTCAGTTATCACCCCTGCAACAAAATCAACTTCCAGAGCAAATGATAATTGGGCAACCATGAGATTTCCTTTTTTAATGATATGTCTTGCTGGGCTTACTTTGATGCATTGAACAGACAGACACAGACAGGTTGGCCGACCAGGTGGCCGGCTGGCTGCCACTATGACAGACAGCAACACACACACACACACACACACACACACACACATACACACACACACACAAATACAACATGCATGCATGCACACACACACACACACACACACACAAATACAACACACAGCTTCACTCACCTCTGTCACATCTAGGCAGATGCGCATGTACAGCAGCTTGTTCTTTTCTTGGTCTTTCTGAGGGCTCTCTTTTTTCTCTCTTTGCACAAAGCTGATCAAAGACCCTTTCTCCATGTACTCCATCACAAGCATCTTCTCCGCTGCAAGATTGACATTGGCATCTTATGGCAAGTGAATGAGAATCCAAAATTTAGCACACAACCTTGAATCTCCATTGATATTGCACAACTGTTAGGCACATCAATACATGATAATAGAGAGACATCAATGAACAATTTATACAGCAAAGAGGCATATTAAAATAAATTTTAAAAGATGACTCAACAAGAAAAGCTTCAAGAGTGGATTCCCATCACTGACAACTTCCCTACAGACTTGATGGAAGAAAAAGTTTCATCATGATGATCAGACAATCATCACTTCTCTTACAAACTGCACTGCTGTGTATCACTTGATCACTGGAAGAAAAACCCAAACCTACAACTCCTCAACTTATGGCAACTGACAACAGCTTTCACAATGATGATCAGTCAATCAACAGTACAGTACACCTCTTTTTCACATACTGCACACTGCATCACTTGATTACAAGAAGCACAGCCCGAAACTGCAACTCCTCAATTTACGGCGACTGACAACACCTTTTATCTTCATCATGGTGATTATCAACACACCTCTAATCTCAAACTGCACACTGTATCGCAGGATATTAGATGCAAAACTCAAGACTGCAACACCTCAACTTACGGTGACTGACAACTGCCTTGATCTTCACAATGTTGGGGTGACTGCATTTCATCAGAATATTCACTTCATTATCGAAGTCATTTATCTCCTCTTGGGTCTTAAATGCACTCTTCAGGTTTTTGACCGCCACTTTCTCTCCCTCTCCCTCCTGTCTGTCGGTCAGCTTTGCCAAGGGCGGGTAGAGCTGGGCCAGCCTCACTACTCCAAAATGTCCCTGCAGGCAATAAGGTCAGTAGTCAATTGTTAGAAACATTCTCACCACTGTGTAATCAAAGTACAATGATTAGGTGCATCTGAGGCCGGTAGGACTGAGTTTCGGAATAAAAAGGTCAGCACTGAAACAGATTAAGATGGAGAGAGGGGAATGCCAGAGGGGCATGGGAAGCAAAATGAAATGATTAACTCTCTTGCATTTTCAGATTTCCCCCCCCTCCCCCCTCCCTATTTTCTTGCCAAGCATATAGGTTGCTGATGAAAACCCCTTGTTAAAATATACATATTTTTTATCATTAGGCCAAATGAAACAAGAAGGGCAAAGCCCACACGACTCACATGCTGAGAGGTTGTGTTGTGAACTATGTACAGAGGTTGTGAGTTATTTTCCATAGTTCAGGGTCAAAGTCACTTCAAAATATGTATACAATCCCATTTTAAAGAGCTCCTGTGACCTTGACCTTGAAGCAAGGTCAATCAAACTGGTATCAAAAGATAGGGATTACTTTGCCCTATATACCACATATAGGTCAGGTATCCAATCTCAAAAACTTCAGAGAAAATTGGAAAAATGTGAAAAATGGCTGTTTTTTAGACAACATTTACGGCCCCTGCGACCTTGACCTTGAAGCAAGGTCAAGTCACTATGTATATTTTTTGACGCCTTGTCATCATACACCATCATGCCAAATTGGGTGTTGATAGACATAATAGTCTCCAAGAAAAATCCAACGTTAAAGTTTTTTAACGGATGACAGGACGCCCGGACGCATGCCCGGATGACACGGGTGACCTAGTATGAAAGTATAACATGTGTACTACAATGTTATGAAGTTTGGAAGAGTTATCTTCCATAGTTCAGGGTCAAGGTCACTTCAAAATATGTATACAATCCAACTTTAAAGAGCTCCTGTGACCTTGACCTTGAAGCAAGGTCAATCAAACTGGTATCAAAAGATAGGGATTACTTTGCCCTATATACCATATATAGGTCATGTATCCAATCTCAAAAACTTCAGAGAAAATTGGGAAAACATGAAAAATGGCTGTTTTTTTAGACAACATTTACGGCCCCTGCGACCTTGACCTTGAAGCAAGGTCAAGTCACTATGTATGTTTTTTGACGCCTTGTCATCATACACCATCATGCCAAATTGGGTGTTGATAGACTTAATAGTCTCCGAGAAAAATCCAACGTTAAAGTTTTTCACGGACGACACCACGGACGGACGAAACGGGTGAGTACATAGACTCACTTTTGCTTCGCATTTGAGTCAAAAATAGTTGTGGTTAAGGTAACTTGACCACAAAAAAGGGTCAGTAGAGTAGATCGGCCGCAACGTTTTTTCTTTACTTTTTAGAAGAGGCCAGATTGAACGAAAACCTAACTTTCTTTCACTGAAAATGCTTTTTATAATTGAAATTGTGGATTCCCTGAGTGCTCATTGGGCAGGGGGGATGGGGGAGCATGCAGTTCATTGTTTATCATCAATTTCTTTTCTTTATTTTAATGCATGGTTGCAAACAGTTTAGGGTCAGCAGAAACAATTGGATTGGTTGGGTTACTGTAGCCACAACTTTTGTTTTAGCCATAGGCAAGCACTTACCTCTCATTTACATGCCTAACATTAGTAACAATTTTCTATGCAAAATAATTTAGAATGTAAAGTTTGTGTGTGTGTGGTTTTTGCTGTTGTTCCACATGGTACAACTCTAAAGGGGACAATTGGAAGAGGGCTGAAAATGCCAAAACCAAATGCCAGTTGAAGCTGGTCATGGGTCAGAGCTCAGAGAACCAATCCTCTAAAATTCATGGAAAGCTGGTGCCTTTTTCATAATTGCAACAAGGCAAGGTTATATTTCATGGATTCAACAATCAAACAAACAAACAAACAAGGAATGAATGAAAATAAAGCCCTTCAGTCCCAGGTTCCAGCTACTGAGGAGGGCATCACACAGCCCTGCCTGTGTGCTACACTGAACATGACAGTTTTCTTTCTCTCTGAAATGAAAGGAGAAAGGAAGCACTTTTCTCCTATGCTGGACCAAGGTCACGACTTCCCAATCAAGAATTCTTGTATACATGTAGATGTCAACACATGAAAATCACGCAATGCTCACAATTCTCCAAAGTTCTCGACTGTTTAGAGAATCACTGAGTCTTTATCTGTGAAAAATCAGCTAGTGATACATGTACCATCATGCAAGATGGCGAAACATTACACTGCAACTTGACAATTACCTTCCTTGCTTGAAACCTCTGTGGGTTGGGGGTCAGAATAGACCCCCTGCGGGTTGGGGGTCAGAATAGACCCCCTGTGGGTTGGGGGTCAGAATAGACCCCCTGTGGGTTGGGGTTCAGAATAGACCCCCTGTGAGTTGGGGGTCAGAATATACCCTCTGTGGGTTGGGGGTCAGAATATACCCCCTGTGTGTTGGGGGTCAGAATAGACCCCCTGTGGGTTGGGGGTCAGAATAGACCCCCTGTGGGTTGGGGGTAAGGATAGACCCACCATGCCTCTCTACATGGTTTGCAACAGATGAATAACCAGTGAGATCAAGACTTGACTCACTTGTACTATAACCAGCTGAAGCGATCTTGTAGTCAAACAGCCTCCAAAGGTTAAAGAGATGTAAAACTTCATTTATTTATTCATTCATTGGAGCCTCTGGCTACAAAGACTTTCAGTAAGTCTAAATGCAATCTTTTTTCACTCACATGCCCAAGGTTGGCCTTCAACCCCTCTTCAAACTTGATGCGATCAGGATCCACATGCAGGTTGTCCACTTGACCCTCAGAACTGTCTCTCTCGCTGGAAGGGCCATTCACCATGTCTGCTGTTTGCTCTGGCTGGTCCGGCACTATCACCAGTGGCCTGTATTCCAGGCTGTGCAACTCTGGGAACACAGAGGTGTGCAGGACAGAGGTAAAAAGATGGACCCTCAGATTCCCAAAGACAAAACAATATGACCACAAAGATCACTTGAATGTGTTGGAATCTAGGAGTCCCTTGGAGGTGTAGGAAACCAGGAATTTCTGGTTCGAATGAAGGAGAAATTGTTTCAGGCATAGCCCTTGGTTATTTTATAAAACTGAGGAAAGGGATGCAACTCCTTCATTAAACCTGGGCTTCCTACTCCTCAAAGTATTTATGGAAACTTCCCTTCCTTCCATCTTGTCTAAAATATGTACCAGTTCCTGGCAGCCCACCCCTCAGTGCTCTCCCCTCTTGCACGAGTGCACGGTCAGCCCCTCAGCCTCTACTTGTTTGTTGAAACCCCTTCTTTTGTCAAATGGAGATAGGCGAGCATGCTTTGGGGTTGGACAATGTGCAAGGCACAGTGCCCTGGTTCTATCCCTGGGACAGGAAAAATCTGAGTTTATTTACATATCCTGATCCTTGTGATCTTTTTTGTTTGGAAAGAGGAGTTCAGTGTCATCAGTCTGGCACAACAAGGCTTGCAACAAGTAGATGTCCCACTGTAACCTTGGCCAGCAGTTTTGGTTGAATGGCTTTTCAGGTTTTGAAACAGAATGGAGTTCAATGTGATCTTAGCTTGTGGCACTCTAAAGCTGTCCATGAAAGGCCAAGAAACAGAAGGACTGAGGGAGGGAGAGATGGACAGACGGGGGGAGGGAGGGAGGGAGGGAGGCATGGAGGGAGGAAGGGAGGGAGGAAGGACGGATGGACGGACATACAGACAGACTCACTCACAGACACATAGACTCGCTCACAGACACACCGCCCGCCCACCCGCCCGCCCGACCTACCGACAGACAGACAGGCAGGCAGACAGACAGGCAGGCAGGCAGGCAGGCAGACAGGCAGGCAGGCAGGCAGGCAGGCAGGCAGGCAGACAGACAGACAGACACACAGACAGACAGACAGACAGACAGACAGACAGACAGACAGACAGACAGACAGACAGACAGACAGACAGACAGACAGACAGACAGACAGACAGACAGACAGACAGACAGACAGACAGACAGACAGACAGACAGACAGACAGACAGACAGACAGACAGACAGACACACCGCCTGACCACCCGCCCACCCGCCCGCCCGACAGACAGACAGACAGACACACACACACACAGACTCACAGATTCCCTCACAGACACAGACTCACTCACAGACACACAGACCGACAGACAGAATGACAGACAGACAGACAGACACACACACACACAGACTCACAGATTCACTCACAGACACAGACTCACTCACAGACACACAGACCGACAGACAGAATGACAGACAGAATGACAGACAGAATGATTGACAGACAGACAGAGAGACAGACAGACCGACCGACCGACCGACAGACAGACAGACACACACACACAGACTCACAGATTCACTCACAGACACAGACTCACTCACAGACACACAGACCGACAGACAGAATGACAGACAGAATGACAGACAGAATGATTGACAGACAGACAGAGAGACAGACAGACCGACCGACCGACAGACAGACAGACAGACACACACACACACAGACTCACAGATTCACTCACAGACACAGACTCACTCAAAGACACACAGACCGACAGACAGAATGACAGACAGAATGACAGACAGAATGATTGACAGACAGACAGAGAGACAGACAGACAGACAGACAGACAGACAGACAGACAGACAGACAGACAGACAGACAGACAGACAGACACAGACAGTCACACAGACAGACACACAGACAGACACACAGACACACAAACAGACAGACACACAGAGACTTAAAAGCACACACACACACACACACACACACAGGCAGGCAGGCACCCAGGCAGGCAGGCAGGCATAGACAGACAGAGAGAGCTAGATATACTTTATTGTGCCACAAAACAAAAATTCTTAGAACACTTTCAGTTTCAGTGGATGCTCAATACACTGCAATAAAGTGAATAGCTAAAATCGAACTTAGTTTTTTCCATGGGAAGAGCTCTTTCACTACACTGCTTTGGACAAAAACCTGGACTGGAGAGTTCTGTCACTACACTGCCTGCAACACAAAACTGCACTGGACAGTTCTGTCACTACACTGCCAGCAACACAAAACTGCACTGGACAGTTCTGTCACTACACTGCCTGCAACACAAAACTGCACTGGACAGTTCTGTCTCTACACTGCCTGCAACACAAAACTGCACTGGACAGTTCTGTCACTACACTGCCTGCAACACAAAACTGCACTGGACAGTTCTGTCACTACACTGCCTGCAACACAAAACTGCACTGGACAGTTCTGTCTCTACACTGCCTGCAACACAAAACTGCACTGGAGAGTTCTGTCACTACACTGCCTGCAACACAAAACTGCAATGGACAGTTCTGTCACTACACTGCCTGCAACACAAAACTGCAATGGACAGTTCTGTCACTACACTGCCTGCAACACAAAACTGCAATGGAGAGTTCTCCAGCTAGCAAGGACTGACCTTCACGGAGTGCTTCAAAGCTGGGTCGTTGAGAGGGATTGATGTGGTGGCACTTCAAGATCATGTTCCACAGGGAGTCTTTCACCTTCTTGATCTGGTCATCATCATCAACTTGACCAGTAATGTACTCTGGTCGGACTGGCTGTTTCACAGAATTTTCATAGAAGGCCTTTACCTTTGTAAATGAAAGTGAAGAGAAAAGAAGCATTAGATACTTGCCTTCCATTAGATAATGCAGTTTCTCCGATAAATATAAAATGGGTCAGAAAGGAGAAAGGGAAAATTGCTACCAACATGATGTGAAAACAATTCAAATCTATATGTCATGCTACCATCCAAATTTCCAAGGAAAAGATGTACCATTAATGTACAAGTATTAAGCTATTGCAATATGCTTTTCTAAATTCAGTGCAGCAATGGAAAGAAATGGATGAAATGCTTTTCACCCTTGAGACAACCATATAATCAGGTGAGCAAATGGCCATCAAGATTTAGATGCTTGAAGGACTCCTCTGCCAGGATTTGTAGGCTTGGCCAAGATCATGCCACATTTGGCCACTGGTCACTCTGCTGGCAGGCATCAGTTTGTAGAGATCATTACATAAACATTCACTTGCAAAGTTCTAGACTTCTGGGCCAGCCAATTTCACAGGAACCAATAACTTTGACTGAGACTTTGGTTTTTAACATCCAGTTATCTAGCAGAATGGGTAAGATGACCAAAAGGGTATAAGTAGAAAAGGATCATTACACACGTCCAGCATGGAAAATACTCACAGACTGCTGAGCTAGACAATTAGGGAGATAAATGTACATTGAGAATGTACTTTTCTGCTTGGGTGTCCACAGACTGATGGAGAAAGGGCTGCCACACTACTGGCAACCCTTGCCTTCATTTATTGGAAACTGTACTTCATGTGTATGCCAACCAGAGGTCAAACAGCCAATGCAACTATCAGCATGAGCCCCTATCACCCCCCCCCCCCCTCCCCCCCAAGTTGGAAACAAGAAATCCACATGTCAAAAGCCTTTGCTCGCAGCAGCTACTTACACGCTCGGGTGACTCAGAGCTGATGTTGTGGGTCTCATGTGGCTTCTTCTTGGCTTGTGAAACCAGCTCGAAGAGCAGTGTGCCATAGGAGAAGACTTCTGTGGCAATGGACTCCTTGGCTAGATTTCCCTCACCGAATCGTTCTCCTGCTATCCAGGGAAGTCTGAATCACAAAGGAAATCGAAATCATCATCATCATCATCATCATCATCAATCATCATCTTCCTTCTCCTCCTCTTCTCCTTCTTCTTCTTCACCTTCTTCTTTTTCATTTTGTCCTCAGATGGAAAACCTGTTTAGGAGAATTTAACCATTGGTCACCAGTGTGCAGCACTCAGTAACCAGTTTAACTTCTTGGTAGGAGAGGCAGACAAGGCCGAACACAGGTGAAGCACCTTGCCCAAGGATGCAACTCTAGGATTTGTTCAGCATCGAAAACCACACCTGCCAGACTGCAAGCAAGTGCCTTAACTACTGGCCTAGAGCCCCGTAACTTACTGCAACTTATCGACAGAATCATGTAAGAGTAAGGGAAATGCTGTGCTTACACTGGACTTGGAGTGGGTTGTTCAACAAGAATCATGTATACAGCTTGTAAACCTCAGTTTTGGAACCTGAATAAGGAAGCAAGAAAATGCCTGTCTCACCTCTCCATGTTGTAGCGGTCACTCAGCCTCTCCTTGTTGAAGATGGACACCAGTCCAGGATCACCGATTTTCACACTGATCCAGTGCTTGCTCAGGTTCTTTTTCATGATGAGCACATTGCGGCATCGGAGGTTCCCATGGATAATTTTATGTTGTTGCTGGTCAAAGTGAGAAAGAATTACTTCAGCTGGATATGCAGACAAAGGATTTCATTTCCCAATTTTTTTTAACATGCAAGGTTAAGGGGCAACAGCAGACAGTCCAGCTGATCATGGAAACACTGTTCGATACCTTATGGCAGAGGCAAAATGCCTACTACGTCATTTGTGCTTTCCTGAACCATTTCTCACAAAAAGTTCTTTTTAATGCTGAGAAACTCAGTATCTCCATTTGGCAGCCCATGCATGGGAGAGAAATTTGTCATCTTCCAACACAAAAAGAGCTGAGTTGTCCCTTTGCTGGTTTTGAGATACAGCCCAGAAATCAGTGTGGGGATCAAAGTCTGCTGTTAGTGAATAATGGCTCTGTTGACAAGTTTGTTAACTATTCTTTGTGCTTGTGAAGTTTTCCTGCCCATATTCTGTCTGTAAGGGACATAAAAAATAAGTTTATGTGAAAATCAGCAGCCAAAAAACAACTGAGTTTATGAAAAATGTGGTCCTTCAACTGCCATTGCACAATTACTGACTCAGCAGGACTTCTGTATTGTGGGATTCCTGGGGGGAGGGGGTGGGGTGGGGTGTAGGGAGGGGTCAGGGAGGGATGGGGGAAGGGGGGTGGGGGTAATCTTACACTTGATTGAGACAAATTGAATGTTCACCATTTGTCATCTCTGACAGGCTGTAACTCCCTTATAAAAGGTTACATGTTCAAGTGTTGTATATCACTGTGAAGGACATTTAAAGGCCTTTATGTGGGTACATGTTCAAGTGTTGTATATCACTGTGAAGGACATTTAAAGGCCTTTATGTGGGTACATGTTCAAGTGTTGTATATCACTGTGAAGGACATTTAAAGGCCTTTATGTGGGTACATGTTCAAGTGTTGTATATCACTGTGAAGGACATTTAAAGGCCTTTATGTGGGTACCAATATCTTGGAATGACTAAATAGCCCAACTTGACTCACTATGTGCTGGAGAGTCACATATGTGATCATACAGGATGAACTAGACATGTTGAAATAGTTTGCAAGCAAAGTCAACAGGGAGCTGAGTTCTGGATTTTGTCATGTAGTTCTACACTAAGTCAGTTATTACATGTACTGTATCAAGCTATATTCAAGCTGTGTTCATGGAATTGGAGAGAGAGAGAGAGACAGAGAGAGAGAGAGAGAGAGAGACAGAGAGAGACAGAGAGAGGAGGCGTGAGAGAGAGTGATGAGCGCGAGAGAGAGCAGACGAGAGAGAGAGACAGGAGATGGACGAGATAGTGACAGAGCTAGACAGAGCTAGAAGAGGATGTATGAGATGTAGGTGATGTGAATTTTGTAGGAGTATGGGATTGGAGGCGAGTAGTGAGGGAGGGATGGGAGGGAGGGAGGCGATGATGGAAGGGAGGAGGGAGGAGATGTGAGGGTATGGATGGGAGGGTGGGAGGGAGGGTAGGGAGGGATGGGAGGAGGGAGTGACGGGGGGCGGGAGGTGGAGGGATGGCTGATGGATGGCTTGCGGGCAACGGTGATTGCGTGATGGCAGGGAGGCAGGGAGGGAGGCTAGGGAGGCGCAGGAGGGAGGGAGGGCGGGAGGGAGGGAGGGAGGAGGGTATTTTTGTCGAGGGAAAGGGAGGACGGCGGAGTGTGATCTGTGTTCGAGGGAGTGTGCCTATCTGGGAGGGAAAGTGAGAAAAAGATACAGACAGACAGACAGACAGACACACAAACAGACACACAAACAGACACACAGACAGACACACAGACAGACACACAGACACACAAACAAACATAGAAGTGAGGGCTGAGTCCAAGTGTATGTGTGTGCATTTGTGTGTGTGTGTGTGTGTGTGTGTGTGTGTGTGTGTGTGTGTGTTTGTATGTGTATGTGTGCACGAGTCTATGTGTGCATGCATGTATAAGTATGTGTGAAATGTGGACAGAATATGTGCACACACACACACACACGCACACATGCACACACACACACACACACACACACACACACACACACACACACACACACAATCCCTACCCAACACAACAGTCCATCACCTCTTAACTGTAACAAAACACATCCACTGACCAGGAAGTTTCCAGCCTGGGCGACCTGCAAGGCCAGTGACATGGTGACCTGCAGACTCTGTGGCGATTCCAGTTCCTTCAGATAGTGCTCCAGATTTCCAAGGGGGGCCAGCTCCAGCACTACATAGGTGGTGAAGGGATCCGAGCTGTCAGTCGTCAAACCCAGGTAGTTGATGAAGGATGCACTCTCACTCCTCAGCTTCCGCATCTTGTCAGCCGCTGCCAGCAAGTGCTGTGTGCAAACCAGAAAGGAGTTGGGGGTGGGGGTGGGATGGTGGGGAGGGGTGCGATAGGCAGTGATTTCAACCAACATTGTCAGTCACTGAGAAGAACCTCTACGGAGACACAGAAATTTCATTTCTACTGACTGTAACATTCTTAAGTAATTTTAGCTGCAGTTAACATCCACATTTATTTCAGATATACTTGACAAGCACTGAGAGAGCCAAATGTCTTCATGAAGCTTCAGTGTGGTGATGGATTCCGTTACTAGTTTGGACAGAAATTTTCCACTTTGCTGTCATATGCATGTGGTCAGTACAATAATTCTAAGAAAATTGGTGTTGCGTTACCCCCAACAGTTTTTTTGGCAAAAGCTAAAAACATTCAAAAGAAAGTTAAATTTTGAGGTTGTTTCAATTGGGTAATCAAAATAGCAGCATATAAGCAGCAAGAACTCTCTTCATGCATGTCCTGTTCACAGTGGTGGAAACAATGGATGAGAAAATAAAGAAAAGAAACAAAGGGACCACTGCTAACTTTATTTGTAATGTCCAAAAAGCACCGACATCAACAAGCAGCCTAAAGAAACACCAAGGCAAAATTTTCTGCAGATGTCAACTGCCACCAAGAGAAACCTACCACCAGGTGCTGCGAGTCCTTGACCTCCTTGAGGTGCTTCAGGGCCACCTCCGAAGGGTGTTGTGTCTCCCTGTGTGTCAGCTTGGCCTTCTCCACCGCTGTCTTGTCACCCTCTCCTGCAGGATGAACACGCATCAACAAACCATTCACAGACAGCAACTTTATCAACTAAATGTCTCCCCTCCAGATGTATGAGAGTGCTTTCATCCTTGGCTCTCCTGTCATTCAAAACAAAGCTACCCAACCAATCCATGGTGATTTTTATACACACAATATTTTCCCATCATACTGACAAGTTATTCTTCTTGCACAGAAAATGGCACATAAAACACATTATAAGCAAAGTATGAAATGAAGTATGTAAAAGGTAAAAGGTCAGATCTACATGCTTAACATTTACCTTCATCATCTCAAGTATCTTTCAAATTAGTTTTCAGTTTGAGAGTGTAGGATCTGTTGTGGACATTTGAAAAGAAGCTGGCACAAAAAAGGCAGTTGATTTCTTCAGTCAGACCAAAAAGCCATGAGAACTGTAACATACCCAGTTTATTTTCGATGCTCATGCTGGCAAACTCAAAGACTTCAGGCACCTTGGTGTAGTACTGCATCCTGCTGATGCTTTCCTCCTCGCTTGAAAACCCATCCTGTTCCTTGTGTCCGTTCACAAAGGCATGCATGATGCCTGCACCTGCCAAGATAAAGGCAAACTTCTCACTCGACCATCACCAAGAGATATCACAGGTCAGTTCAAACGCCCTTTACCCATGGATGTAATGCACAAGTTGCATGCCATCCTTGCCATTTATTTTGGGTTGCCTAAAATGAGCTATAATGGTCACATTACTCACACTATGCAGTCTGAGTAGCCACCACAGAGCAGCTGAGAACAGTGAAAGTCCCATTAAGATCAACAGAATTCAAGCTGAGTTTTGAATGTTTTCTTTGAAAATTTGTGTGAACACTTTTTTCTTCTGGCATTAAGTTAGTGCTCATGACAGTAATGGTAGCATCATCAAAGCTGATTTGAGTAATGAATTCAAAGACGGTCTATGGATTTGACTGATAAAACCAACACTGAGCAAGCTCACAATGTAATATATCTGCAGGAGGAATCAGGCCATCTGCATGAAAAGTTCAAGAAGGTTTCAAATTGATGAGATAAGGAGATACTAGCTGTATAGTGGTTAGAGATAAACTTTTTTTAAACAAATCTACAAAGTATTTAGAAATTATCTGAAGGAAAAGATATTAATTGTAGCATGTTAACATTACTTCTCTATGCTGATGTTTGGTGATGATGGATTTGTACATATAGCCAATGGGAAAAAAAAGGTTTGTACTTGCATGAAACAAATCTTCACTTCAATGCCCAACTGCTTAAAATTGTTAAGCATATTGTAAGCTTAGCAGAAAAGATTTTGTTTAACATTAATGTAAAATTAGGTGCAAAACATTTGTTTTTCTGGTAGCTTCTGCAACTGCATAAGGCAAGAAAGTGCCACAGATCTGTCATACTATGGGGAAACACTTACACATGTAAACCACTACAATGCTTTATTCACTTTTTTTTCTTTTCATTCACAGGCATGTTCCTGGACCCCTCAAATTTTGCTTATAATATCCGATTATGCAACCAATATTGATGTTTGAATTATTCAAAGGAATATCAACCAAAACTCCTTCATGATCACTCTACCTAAAAGACACATGCAATATTAGAGAAACAAATGCACTCAATATTTATTAAATGTTAATTCAAAGAAAATTTCTATCTAGAGCTGCCCTCATGCACAAATGATTCCCATGTCATATTTACAACTAAACCCTAATTCCCCAGGGCTGTTAATAAAAGGATGGGCATATGCGCATGCACACACACACACACACACACACACACACACACACACACACACACACACACTGTACATGCTTGCTCTCTCTCTCTGAAAATATTGATTTGCCCTCAAAACTGATGATAAATACCGCAATTTTACAGGACTTCCACACACACTCCCACAACTCAAACAAGTAACAATGCCTTGATAACCCTCCTGATAAGCACATGCAAGTACAAGAACCCTAGCACGACAGACACTTACAGCACTGTTGCTGCTTGACATAAGTCCTCAGCTGAAACCTTTCCTTCAGTTTGAGAATCAGTGGCCGAACACCTTTGATGTCAAAGACGTTGGCACATGAAAATTCCTCCAGTGGTTCCCCGTACTCAGTGTCCTGGGGAGGGAACACCTTGAAGTGGTTCCCTGCTTCATCCACATTCATGCTGGCAACATGGACTGGCTTTTTGTTCTGCAGGGAGAGGATCCTAAAGATCCTGGGGTTCTCCATTCTCTGGCAGATGAGGAAGGGTGGATTTTCCTGATGCAGCTCTTTGACCAGTAGTTCCTCTGCCACTGTGGCATTCCTACCAGACAGAATACACAAAGATAAGGAAGGGGACCATTTCAAGAGTAACGTACTGTGGGAGCTGTTCGATGCCCCCTGACAGCTGGGCTCCCCAAGGCCTGCTCCTGTAGCTGAGCCAGGGGTGGCCTCAAGCAGCCAGAGAGGCTATCAAGGGGGTGTCAGGAGAGGGTCAGATTGTTCAGATCCAACCATGCATTGAAATCAAGCTGGAAGATTGAGCCAAACCCACATGCAACAACCTTGTCTCCAAATGTCATATCCACTCCCCAAAACATTACTACACATTTCTACTATTCAAACGGAAAATCAGCACCGTTCACTCCCTCACCACTTCAAGATAACACCACTACTTCTTATCATCCACATTTCTCATGACCTGACTTAGTATCTTTTGCAAATAAGTGCGTTTGTTGGATTTCCTTGAGCTCTTTCTTGATGGGCCTATGTTCTTGATCTGTAGGTTCATGTGTTACATGATGAACTTGAGTTGGAAAGACAAAATTGACACTGAAGTCACTCCAGCCCAATGGGAAATTAGTTTTGCTCATGGAAACAGCTGTGATGGGTTGTGTGTGACTACATGCATGCATATATGTGTTTGTGTGTGTGTTTGTGTGTGTGTGTGTGTGTGTGTGTGTGTGTGTGTGTGTGTGTGTGTGTGTGCATGTGTGTGCGTGTGCATGTGTGTATGTGTATGTGTGCGAGAATGCATGTTTGTGGATGCATGTGCACACGTCTCCTTATGCACACACACGCACACATAAACACATACACACACATAGGTGCAACCAAATGAGTAAAATATACAGAGGTTACTACATAAAGTTACAAGGGAAGAAACATCTAGTGCAGTACATACATGGGTCCAAAACACTGCAGAGCAGTCATCAGCCTCTGGGAGTTGGGACTGAGCTGGGTACACAGACTCTGGGTGAAATTCACCTCCATCCTGTACCAGCCCTGCACCATGGAGACAAAGGACTCCACAGCTTCCTTCTTGTCAAACTTCAGAGTCTGCAGGCAAAACAAACAGGCACCATTTGAAACTAAACACATTTACTGATCAGGGGGAAAAAAAAGACTGTGGATACAGTCATTTGGCAGCACAAGGATGTGTAGGTAGGCCTGACGTAAACTTAAATATAAAATTGTGGGGGGTAGGAGGCTAGATAGATTGAGACAGCAAACATTTGTGTGTGTATGTGTGTGTTTGATTTATGTCATGTACACAGTTCATTTATCTGAACAGAAAGCAAAATTTCTCTTTCAATGAAGATGCCTCAATGAGGAGAAAGGAAGCAGAAACCATGAAACTTTCACTTTCACAGACAGGTATATATTTCTGGATTGAAATGTAGACATGAAACATGTTCTGTTACATATGCTCATGAATGTTCTAACTCCTTGTAAGGGTTGGACAGCCCACATAATAACATGTTTATATTGTTGTTATTGTTGGCTGTCTGCACATCATATGGCTCAAGTCCATCCCAAGGTGAGGTATGATCTGGCAGTGCTAAATACCCTATCACTCAACACATGCTACAGCATACTTATGCGACTGTGCATGATTTAATCAGACTGAATGTAAAATATATAAAAAAGACAAAATAAGATTTTTCATTCATTAAATCATGTAGTTTTTACAGTGAATTCCAAAGAAAATGACATGTTTATGGCAAGTAATTTTTAACTATAGTTTTGTATAAAGCTTCAAAATTCTTACACAACTTTGCCAAACATTTTATTGAAAACTGTTCAGTTGACTTCTGCCTGAATTAATTATGAATGGTCATATGTTTGGTATGAAGAAAGCAAGCTGTAACTGTAAGTAAGGAAGCTTACCACATTTTGTCCCACACGTCTCTGAATGGTCACTTTGATTTCCCCTTCCTCATCAGGGGTTTCATCATACTTGATGTTTGCAAAATGGGACAATGCAAACTCAAATTTCTGCAAATACAATACAAGTGACTTCAGAATAGTGACAGATGGGCAAACCATGAAAACTATCAGACAAGGGAAAGTTTTGAAAAACACTTACGTTTTACTCACATATTCACACATAGTACCTCTGCACAGTGGTGCACTTTTACACCATGCGAGCATTGTCTCAGAAAACATAACTTCCACTGTGTCTTGTATACCTCTCTAGACATGTATCCTTCACATAGCAGAAATCACAACATGCAGTAGGATACATCACTCACTAAAAATAACAACCTGTTCTACATAATTAAGTTTATTCTTTTCATTACCAACAGAAAAAAAAATCATGCTATTAGAGTTCCCTGCAGAACTCTAATATCTGTCTAATGTATGTCTAAATTTGCAGTATGCAGAATGTGCACTAGAATGGCTTCAGTCGAGACCAACCATGAATTTTTTATTCTGGTGATGCTCTTAGCAGCAGGTTTCCATTTGGTTGTATATTACAGTCATCTGGTGATGACAGTCCTATCACAGTGAGGTGGTCAGGGAAAAGATGGATGGATGGATTTTTATGGCCTATCTGCCATTATGGGCTATGTAAGGCAATTTAGCATGAAAATCACCAGAACAGCTTAGAGTTAGCACAAATCAAGTTACAATGTCCCTAGTTGTTCACCGCCTATGAATCGCGTAGGGTTAGCACAAATCAAGTTACAATGTCCCTAGTTGTTCACCTCCTATGAATCGCGTAGGGAGACGATGAGGGTCTCCTCTGTCCCCCAACCCACAGGGGGTGAGGGGTTCAGGGAAAAGCAACCAGGTGGCTGGCCAACTTTCACAGATACTGCCAGAAAAGAAGCATGCAGGCATCCCCCAGAGTGACATACGGCTGGAGCCACTCTATGCCACCCTCATTAGCTACGGCTGGCACCACTCTATGCCACCCTCATTAGCTACGGCTGGCACCACTCTATGCCACCCTCAGTAGCTACGGCTGGCACCACTCTATGCCACCCTCATTAGCTACGGCTGGCACCACTCTATGCCACCCTCAGTAGCTACGGCTGGCACCACTCTATGCCACCCTCATTAGCTACGGCTGGCACCACTCTATGCCACCCTCATTAGCTACGGCTGGCACCACTCTATGCCACCCTCAGTAGCTACGGCTGGCACCACTCTATGCCACCCTCAGTAGCTACGGCTGGCACCACTCTATGCCACCCTCAGTAGCTACGGCTGGCACCACTCTATGCCACCCTCAGTAGCTACGGCTGGCACCACTCTATGCCACCCTCAGTAGCTACGGCTGGCACCACTCTATGCCACCCTCAGTAGCTACGGCTGGCACCACTCTATGCCACCCTCATTAGCTACGGCTGGCACCACTCTATGCCACCCTCATTAGCTACGGCTGGCACCACTCTATGCCACCCTCATTAGCTAGAACTGCTGGCACCACTCTATGCCACCCTCGTTAGCTAGAACTGCTTTTAAAGGCTTTAAAAAATTAATATCATCCTGTTGTGTAATCTATCCAAAAACACAATCATTAACTGCAATTTTTGTAAAATGGTCATTTGAGACAATCACAACTTAAAATTCAGAGTAAAATGAGTTCTGCAGGGAATACTTTGATGAAATAAAGGGTTTCAGCTCAGCACAATGTGCACTATAAAAAAATTTAAGACTCAATTTCTAATTATTGTTTAAAATAACATATACTGGGTTTTCCCAGACCATCTCACATATACAGGAGACTAAAGCCTTCCAAAAATAGTCCACTTTTCTTCAGGCAAGATTTTTCTCTTCCAATCTCTGGAACTTCTCTCTCCTCCCTCGCACTACTCCTTCATTTCTCTGACAGGAGTGGTCTCTGGCAATGCTGTAAAATATAGCGAACATGACAAACACAGGCTTGAAACACTTCATTTGTAACATTTAATAGAGCAGGTTTGCCACAGCAGCTCCAAAGTGACGGATCGTACAGACTTCCATACGGGACATGAGTCCTGCTCAAAGCATTACAACCAACCTGTCCAAAGTAGAGACCTCGGTGGCCCTTGTTGATGAGCCTCAAGCCCACATGGATTTCCTCAGAGGTGTTGTCTTCCTTCACAACCTTGGCCATGTAGGTCTCATAGCCGTAGCGTGGCACCAGGTTGAAAATGCCACGCACATAGGAGGCCATCAGTTTGCTGATGGTCAAGTTTTGGTAATCCTGGAGGAACTTTGGCAGGTGATCCCTGTAACATGAAATTCCACTGAATTCCCACAGAAAAATCCTAAGCAAAGATGTACAGATCTGCATACTTCACTAAAGGGTTGACTGCAAAGAAACATTATGCAAGAACTATTCAGTTCAGTTCAAGGGAGATAACTCCCCACACAACTCCATCTTGAAGAGCAGTGGATGTGATGCTGTATTTTTCACGTCTACCGGTATTAAACAAACCACTCAATAAGTTGTTGATTCATGTGCATCTCCAACAGCAAATTACTGGTGAACTGGATTAGCTCCGTGCATGCAATTGTGAGCAAGTTCACATCCACATGACAGAACAAAAGAAGTACATACTGCTGGCAGGTTGCTTCCCTTGTAAAGCAATTTTCTTCACTTGATCATAATAGGGATGTAGTTTGCGTACAAAGGCTGCAAATGAGGAAATTGGTATGACAGCCAATTATCATCCTGGTGAAATAAGAGACAGCAGCTCAACGAAAGGAAAACTTCTCATGTCAGTCACCACTAACCCCACCCTACACTGAAGAAGAAGAAGAAGAAGAAGAAGAAGAAGAAGAAGAAGAAGAAGAAGAAGAAGAAGAAGAAGAAGAAGAAGAAGAAGAAGAAGAAGAGAGCAGCATGTACTAACTTGATACTGGAATAAAGCTGGTAGTGTTGCCATGGCATAGAATAGGGTCCCCTCAAACTGGCAGGCAACCTCTTCTTCAGATTCCAGAATTTGTGCTTCATAATTCTCTCAGCCTCTTTCTCACCACGGGATGCTCTCTGTGGACTTGCTTTGGTGGAAGTCTGAGCAATAGCTCCGTTTACCCTCTCATTCTGGGGTATCAGTTCATTTCTAGAAGTTGAACCTACATGGCCATTGGACAGATCACTCCTGCCTGACAAGCTGGTCACAACCCTGCCATTGCTCATTGAGGTTGTGGTGACAGTTACATTGCTGGTGTTGGCAGAAGAGTCTGGGTTTTCAAGCAAGGGCCTGGTGAAGATGTCTTGCAGCCTCTCACTCCTGGGCTCCCCACAGTTCAGCTGTGGACACACCATCCCCATGACCAGCATGCCCCGCACCAAATCCGACTTGTCCTCCAGCTTGGTGGGGAACATGGTCTTGATCCGGTCACTGACGAAGTCATCGTGGCACTGCAGGTAGAGGTAGTGCAAGGCCCCTGGCTTCAGGCTCTCTAAGCTGTCATCCAGCCACACAAGGCGGATTCGAAAGTGCAGCTTGAGCTTCTTGGAGCCTTGCTGGCTTATCACCTGACTTGGGCTCAACCACAGGCTCTCTGCCGGCCGGAAGAGACCAAAGATTGGAAGGTGGAAGGCAGAGAGTTCCCAGGACTCATCTTTGGCAAGACCTTTCTTAATCATATGTCCCCTGAGGTGCTGCAGAGCCTCCATGCATATCGCCTCAGCCTCCAAAGGCAGGCGGCTGTTTGGGATGTCCAGGCGGGGGAACTTGCCATAGAACTCCACGGACACCCCTTTTGACGAGTCCAGGTCATGCCCTTGTTGCATCAGAACGCTCATTTTGGCTGTCTTCTTCAAAACCTGCCAAGAAATACAGACAAACATGAATCAATGTCAATATTGAGGGGATCACTGAATCTCGAGTCAATCCACTTGATAGGAGCACTCTTCAATCACTGTCAAAATCAAAATGTGCATACATGCTAGTATGATATGATAATTTAATTAAACATGAAAAATCAAAATACAGATATTTATCAAAGAATGTTTCTGCCTGAATTAACAGTAAATTAATTACAAATTGATGCAAAAGTCAGTCAATTCCAGACAGCCAACACAGGCAATCAAACAGTAAGATAGTAAATTATACCAAACAATCCCATGCATGTCCAGATGTGATATATGGCAGTCCCCATCAACCCCCCCCCCCCTCCCAAAGGCAAGAAAAATATCAAATCAGTAGAATACATGCAACAATCTCATTAAAATATGATCTCCAAATGACTTTTCATAAGAAACCAACATTAATCTCAGGCGAAACAACAAAAACATTAGAACATATTTCCGAGCAAATTTCATGTCAAGTTGTTTGCTGCCACTACTCTGTGTGTGTGTGTGTGTGTGTGTGTGTGTGTGTGTGTGTGTGTGTGGGTGTGTGTGTATGTGTGTGAGGAGAGAGAGAGAGAGACGAGCGAGAGAGAGAGCGAGAAGAGAAGAGGAGAGAGAGAAGAGGAGGAGAGAGGAGAGAGGAGAGGAGTGAGGAGAGGAGAAGAGAGGAGCGAGAGAGAGATCGGGGGAGGGAGGAGAGAGAGGAGAGGATGAGAGAGGGGCAGAGGAGCGAGAGAGAGAGGCGAGAGAGGGGCGAGAGGAGAGGAGAGAGAGGGACAGAGAGAGAGAGAGACGGAGAGAGAGATGACGAGAGAAGAGAGAGAGAGTATGAGAGAGGGCAGAGAGGGAGAGGAGAGAGAGAGAGGAGGAGAGAGGAGAGAGAGAGAGAGAGAGAGAGAGAGAGAGGAGTGGGAGAGAGAGAGGAGAGAGTGGAAGAGAGAGAAAGGGGGGAGAGAGACGGGAGAGAGAGAGAGAGAGAGGAGAGGAGAGAGAGGAGGAGAGAGGAGAGAGGAGGAGAGAGGAGGAGAGGAGGAGGAGAGAGAGGAGAGAGAGGAGGAGGAGAGAGAGGAGGAGAGAGAGGAGAAGGAGGAGGAGAGAGAGAGGAGAGAGGAGAGAGAGGAGAGGAGGAGAGGAGAGAGAGAGGAGAGAAGAGAGGAGAGAGAGAAGGAGAGAGGACAGAGGAGGAGAGAGAGGAGAGAAGAGGAGAGAGGAGGAGAGAGAGAGAGGAGGAGAAGAGAGGAGGAGAGAGAGAGAGAGAGGGGGGGAGGAGAGGAGAGGAGAGAGGAAGGAGAGAGAGAGGAGGAGAGAAGGAGAGAGGAGGAGAAGAGGAGAGAGAGGAGAGAGAGAGGAGAGAGAGAGAGGAGAGAGAGAGAGGAGGAGGAGAGGAGAGAGAGGAGTGAGGAGTAGAGAGAGAGAGAGTGAGAGAGAGATAGGGGGGAAGAAGAGAGGGGAGAGAGGGGGGGGGGAGAGGAGGAAGAGAGGAGGAGAGAGAGGAGAGAGAGAGAGAGAGAGAGAGAGAGAGAGAGAGAGAGAGAGAGGAGCAAGGAGAGAGAGAGGAGAGGAGAGTGAGATGGGGAGGGGATTGAGAGGGGAGAGAGAGAAAGGAGAGAGAGAGAAAGGAGAGAGTGAGATGGGGGGGGGGGAGGGAGAGAGAGAGAAAGGAGAGAGAGAGAAAGGAGAGAGAGAGAGGAGAGAGAGAGAGGAGAAGGAGAGAGAGAGAAGAGAGAGAGATAGAGGAGGGAGTAGAGAGAGTGGAGAGAGAGAGAGAGGAGGAGAGAGAGAGAGAGAGAGAGAGAGAGAGAGAGAGAGAGAGAGAGAGAGAGAGAGAGAGAGAGAGAGAGAGGCGAGAGAATGAACAAGCAGACAAAATACTTGATTTGTTTAA